>PITA01007689.1:0-89867 GCA_004023965.1 Spilogale gracilis
TCTTTAAGGTAGAGATCACCAAACTTTTTCAATTGCTTTCTCATATCAAGAAAAGATTTTGAAAATGCCCCCCAAATAAATGTAATTTTTTATATATCAGATACAGGTGCCATTGTACTTACAGATTATTGGCTTATGGAAGACACATGAAAATAGGAATAATAAAGAAAAAAATTAAATGAATGTAATTTCTAATATTTTCTTCCTGTCCCTCCAATACTCTTGCATCCTCTGGCATATGGATACACCCTTCAGTAAATCAACAGCAGCAGCATGGTACAATATCATGGTTCTCAAACTTTAGACTGTGTCACAATTTCCTGGAAGCTTGTGAAAATATGTATTTTTACCTCTTTCTGAAGTTTCTAATTCAGTAGGTCTGGGGCCCTGTCATTTGCCTTTCTAACCACTTCCAAGGTGATGCTGGTCTGAGAACTAACACTTGAAGAACCACTGAGGTAGTTAAGAGCCTAGTTCTCAGAGATAGTTTACCTAAATTTGATATCATGGTCCTTTCATTAGCAAAGGTGTGACCATGAGTAGACTATTTTACTTGTATGAGCTTAGTTTCTTTTTTTTTTTTCTTTTTCTTTTAATCTGTGAAATGGGTGATCATGACTTACCTCTTAGTGTCACCGGAGAGCATAATGAGATAATGTAGACAACATTCTTAGTACCCAGTACTTACCCCCTACAAAACATCAATATATGTTGGCTGCTATATGCTTCTCTTTCTCTTCCTCTTCATATCATCAAACATGTTTTTAATATCATAAAGTAAACTTTTGGGATTTGATGCCTTGATTCATAAGAATCATGGGAATAAAGTTTTCTGCTTTACTATTATATATTTAGAAAGACCATATTCCCAATGAAGTATCTTTCTAGTTGGATGGTAGAGGTGAAGCTCTTTTGCAAAGTCTGCCTAAGAGAGAACAATGTGTTCAGCCCTCTCCCTTCTGTGTGTAACTGTTGATAGTTTGTGGCTAAGTCTGTATTTCTGTCGTCTTTTGTATATACTGACTCTTGTTGCATGATCTAGAATTGACATTACTGGCAGTTGTGTTTTGAATGTTTTGGGGCAGGGGAGTAGCAAAGTGAAGTGCTTGCTTTGAACTTGACTGTTGACACTTGTCTCTCTCCTTTTTTTCTTCTCTCCTATTCTTCTTATGAATTACTAGGACCAAGTACCACCTGCCAGGAAGATTCATGTGCCAACCAGGGGGTCTGCATGCAGCAGTGGGAAGGCTTCACTTGTGACTGCTCCATGACATCGTATTCTGGAAACCAGTGCAATGATCGTGAGTACAACCTTTTCATATTGGGGAGTTTTTTCAGTGTTTGGAGGTTTGGAGAAACCTTAAGGGACATTATGTAAAAGGATGGTTCTTCTGAAAGAATTGTAAGCAATTTCCTCCTCCAGAAACTTAGAGCATTCAGGATTGGTGCTCTTAATGGAAGAGCAAAGAGACATTTCTTGCTCAACATTACTAGATGTTTTCCCATTTGGTTACTCCCTGTGTTTTTTCTTTAGATTAGATTGCCTGTGGCTGAGAAGCAAAAAAAACAAACCAAACCAAACCAAACCAAAACAAAACAAAAAAACACAAAAAACAAAAACAAAAACCAAAAAATCCCCACAAAAATCAAAACAGTTCAAGCAATATTTTTGCTCTTAGGAGTTCATTTTTCCATAATTAAGTCATCCGGATAACAATTTTGAAACCCTTCCATTTGCATTGCCTGGAATTTAGAGGTTATTTAAGAAATGTAGCTATTTTCTCAAAATTCTGAATTTAGAGAATGTCTTAGATCTTCCAAATGATGAAGACATTCAGAGTTTCTTATTTTTTCCAACTAGAAATGTTTAAAGCATTCTCAGGGATTTTTCAAATATTTGGAAATTCCTTCTGGTTAAATTTATTGATCTCTCTTTGGTTTGTATGTACATAATCATTCTGTTTACATATGTATTTCTATTTCATACATTTATTAATATGTATGTATCTGTGTATTTGGTTCATTATTGAAAGAGAACCAGTTGTTATTTTTGTCCACTAGCAGTGCTTCTGTCAGCTGATTTAATTCTAGAAGATTGATTTCATAAAGATGATTCTAGAGTTGATGCTGGAGGTACTTCGTTCTGTATATATAACCTGTGTCTCTCCTTCCTTCTCACGTTATTTTCCTAACATGGCTATTTTTAATGGTGAGCCAACACCTGAATTTTCTGAATAGCTGCTACAAAGACATTTGTTGAAAGCCCTGACATAGGGGGTCCTGCTGATCTTCTGATTTTCTGAATGGTAGGAGCTTATTTTGCAATCTGAATTTGTAGTCAGTTGGCCTCTTGGTTTTATAAAAAGAGGCATGATGTCATTGGAGCGCATACTCAAGTCACATTACAGTTGCCTAAGTGGTGCAGGCACTGCTTACAATGCCATCTCTATCATGTTCACTTGGTTTTTCTTGACTCCTTATTTCTCAAATTCTTTTTTTTTTTAATGTACATAGTTGCCCCTTGTTCTGCTTCTTATTTTTCTCATAGCTTTTTGTCTTTATGTGCTCTGTCGGTCTCTTAAGATCTACCTGGACAAACAGTGGGAACTCTATCAATATGGAGAGAAACCTCTTTGATTCTCATTGGTCTAATGTAAGCAGGTGCCTCTAGGTCTATAACACAAAGAACTCAGTATCTGCAGAAAGGTCTGGCATCAAATTGTTCTTTCCAAGTACTTGGTATTATTGAAAGTTTTAGTCCCACATTTATGAGTTGAAAATACTATTTCACTCTGAAATAGGTAGTTATGGACCCATCCAGAATATCTGGGCAATTGTACTATATGCTCTTTATTTGCCCTCCACTTTGTCTGCATAGGACTCATTGGGAAAACATTTTGTCCTAAATGGTGGTATAATGCTTTTTTATCCTACCAAGTTTATTCTCTATCATAAATATATACTCCTGGTAGAAAACAGTCAGGATGAGACTGCACACAGAAAACGCAGAAAGGTAAGTTACTCTAACTGCAGTGAATAGCACGGTCTTCAGAAGGTATGTATACATTTTTCTCTCATTGATAAGTTCCTTTTGGTCACCCAGGCCCAGGCATTGTTTTCTCTAAAAATAAGCCAGGATCCTTTCTGGCTTTCTATGATTTTTTCTGATGTTGTCAAGTCAGACTGAGATGGTGTCTCAGTCCGGAATGAAGACTGTTGCATTATCTGACTCAACAACTTGTCAATATATAATGAAGTATTAGAGTGGATTGGGAAATGTCAGCTTACTTTTATGGCATTACTGTGTCGTCCTTCAAAGATGTTTCTGAGATATCCAGGCCTAGGTAATGTATTCTGGATTTTATTCTGTAAACCATACAGATTAAGGGTTTATTGTAGAAGACCTTGAGCCCAAGTTATTAAAAGAATCTGCTTGCCTCATCTCTGGTTGGAGAGCATTCCAGAGCTGGTATGACTAGATGGCCCTATGGAAATGTGAGCAAATGCATTTTAATTGCAGAATGTAAGGAATATGTAGAGTTCAGATAAACCAGATATAACTGTAACGTGCAGACATACACGTTTTTCAATGAAACCGACTGCGTATATCAATGTTAGGCTGCTTAGAACTGTACAATAGATGCCTCTGTATCCCGTGGTTGACGTTGAAAGTATCGGGAGGACTTTTCTTCTGAAATTAGCATTGGAGCCAGTTTGTTCCACTAAAACATCAGCTTTACCTGTTTACATCGTAGATCATTACTTTCTGCATCAACCTTGACCTTTAGAGTCATAATTTGCTGCTTCATCTCACAAACATCTTCAAAATTACATTACCTATTTGATTTTCTCTGGGCCTCTGTTAGCAAACTCTTGGTAGCTTAGCTTGCATCAGGAGCCTTCACCTTCAGGGTCACCAACAGATTTGAACAAAGCTCATGCTTATCGCTGACAAAGACCATGGGGAAAATTGCAAAGAAAGGGGAACAGATATACTAAGTGAATGGAAGAGGAAAGATGAGGAAGAAGAAAAGAATGTAGAGAGAGGCAGGGCCAAGTCTTATATGGAAGGACACAGTGGCCATTAGTAGTTGTTTTGATAGCAGGTGGGCCACATGTGGCCTGCATTTGACAAAAATAACAGAAATGGAGCATGACGTGATAATTGGAGTGTCTAGGAAATCTGGCCTTTACCTGATTTTTAGGAATCGTATATTCTACAGAGTGTTGCATATACTTAAAATATGTTGCATTTCTTACAATGTCATAAGACTATGGTTGGTTAAGGATTCTATCTAATGGCAACAGATTTTTTGGTGGGGGGATGGTGGGAGAAGGTTTGGATTTCTTATTTTCCATGTGCTATTTCTCAGGACAGCAGATTGATCTCAGTTAATGGAAATGAGAAAAATGACAATTTCTTACTGCACGTCCAAGAATAGAAACTCATTCAATAGGAAAGTGATAGGTTTTGATATTTTTCAAAATAAAGGGCTCAGTTCAGTTCATCATGTACAGAAAAATTACGTCTATGTGGGCATGATTTGTAAGTTTCTAAAGAAATGTTTGCATTTTAGGGTTCTCCACATTTTTCCTAGCATTGGTGCCTTCATTCATGACCTTTGATTTTTCTTGTCTCTTTGCCAGATTGGGTGTTTGCTTGGTGATTTTCAGGTATTGTCACATAGATATGACCTCCATGAGTAGAGTTTACGTTTAGAAACTGTATCCCATTTAGTATGAGTAGGCCAAGCATGGGTGGGTTTAACTTTATTCCATCATTTTCTATGGGAACATGTGGATTGGTGGAGGCAGTGGGGTGAATTTCAGGTTTTGTCTCATGAAGATAGCCATGCCCAGCTGATACAGTGATTGCGAAGGTGTGCTGTATTCTCCATGGCTGGTTACCTTGTGTAAGAGTGACTCTTATTGGATAGAAACCAAAATTGATCTGATTGGAAACCCAGGTGTGATTGATTTACTAATTTTCTTATGTAGTTTTAAGATAAGTTCTATCAGTTCATCTAAGAGCAGATTCACAGGGAGTTTCCATTAGGTGACTTTAGGGCTGTTTTGAAACTATAATGGATAAAATCATCCCAGAAGTAGTTTTGAATTCATGTGGGATCCAGTAAGATCTACGGAAGGACACACCAGGAACATTTTCCAAAGAAAATCTCTAGTTCTTCTGAAAATTTCAAACAGAGAGGGCTGACTTCTCAGAGGGTGCATATTGCCTGAGTCCCTACTTAATGATGGGGTTACATATTAAGAACAAAAAAAAATGGAACCCCATGAAGAATCTCATAGGGATATTCTTTTTGGATATTGGGTTCTTACTGGTATTTAAAATCAGGATGGATAGCCTGGGAGATTTCAGTGGGCGGGGCGGCCTATTGTTGAGTTCCTCTCTCCACAACACCGTACCGTGTCACACAAAATCCATCGGACTTGCACATACCCACACGTATACAAAAGTGTTGTCATTTCTGGGGACTTTGTGAAAATAGTGATTTTATATACCGCACATCAATCCTTACCACCATAGTTACCTTTGAGCGTGTTCATGACAACTGTCGTGAGTTATGTATGACTCCGGGGTCTCGGTATTGCTCCCATGCCCTGGAGAAGGGAGTGTGAAACCGTGTCTGGCGTGTGAGTACATAAAACACAGCAAGTTGCTGGATGTAGAAATCAGGGGTTTATAACGGCTTTGTGGGGAAAACAGAAGGAATACTGTGCGTCCTCAGCCCACCCTCAGCAGCCAGTGACCTGCGCCACGTGGCCAGTCCTACATTGCGGGCTACTTATTGGAGAAATGGCTAGGTTCACACTGGTGTGTTATAATAGATGTTCTTTGCTTGCAACAAATCAATAGCAAGCAGCTGAGGATCGTGCAGACAGCGGAGTGTGAAGCGCCTTTGCAGGCAGTTTTCTGCTAGAGTGGCTGTTAAGCTCCACCGTTGGCTATTGATTGGCCTTTTGTTTTTTATTTATTGTGTGGGTTTATTTATTTTTTTAAATGTAGGTTGGTATATTGATTAAATCTGTTAAAAACACATTTCCCATTCAGGCTTCAGAAAAAATGAGCGATATATGCATTACTTAGTGTACAAACAAGGTGATAGACACGTGTGTGCTCATTCTCTCTCCTGGGTCCATACAGATCCATGGGCGTTATGGTATGAGTCTGTGTTGTTAGTTTTACAGCAAGAATTTCCAGAGATATCAGACTACAGTGTGTCCATGTTTTCAGTTATGTGCTTAACTCCTACCTCGGTTTCTAGGTTGTGCCTCTCCTGCAGATAAGCCATATATATCTGAGGAGTTTAGTATGAAGTTAGTTGTTTGCTGCTTAGAATAGTTGATCATTTATTCATTCTTTTACTCACCAGACCTTCCTTGCAGATGTGATCGTGAATAAGATACACCCCCGTTCTCGGAGACATTAGAGTCTCGCAGGGGAAGACACACATGGAAGTGCTTTAGTAGAATTATAAACCCCATGTAGCGAGGGTTCATAAAGTGGAGAGCCATCAACTCTCCCTGGCATGGAGACTCCATCAAGAAGAGGTGCTATTATTAAGAGGTTTTTCATTGACACAGGAGTCTTGAAAAATTTGTAAGTACTTTCTAAGCGTATATGGTAAGAAAGAAGGCGGGAAAGGAAAGATAGCATCCCAGAGAGAGAGAGAGAAGGGCAGGCTGCAGCTGAGGCTGGCATTCTGGCTGTTTCGTTTCGTCTTTTTTTCTAAGCATTCGTGTGGTTAACATCAAACATTATATAAAGTTTGTGCTCTGCCTTATTTGGTTTTATGCTGCATGATATGCATTTTTCAAATAGAAATATTATTACATTTCGTCATCTCATTTAGTTGAATGTCCAGTATGGTGTTCATTTCTTTGGCATAGAACCCTTCATGTTGAATCCCGGATGAAGACTAATAGGCCCCAAATCTTCTTTCATTGAATGATTGTTGGACACTTATCTTAGAAATGTATTTAAAATGAACCAAAATTTTTAAAAAGTTGACTTGTATTTTTTTATTAAATTATAAAAGATAACATAGCCATTAAGTTCCTTAGCTTTAGAATCAAACTACGTTAAATGTCACTGCTAACTCTTAACTGAAATTGCATTAGTCACTTAGCCTCTTGTAGCTTTGGTATAGCATCAGGAGTATGATGGGTACTTAATAAAGAGAAATAGTGATAGTTTTTATTGTAACTAATAGTATTTGATATTTGTCAAGCCCTTTTTTTATTCCTGGCACTCTGTTGGTACCTTTATGAGCGATCATACCTTTAATCATCCCAGAGTTCCTGTGAAATACTATTGTCCTGATTTTAGCAACAGGGTCACTGAGGTCACACAGGAAATAACTGAGTGAGGACTTGAATCCAGGTTTGTCTGATGTGAAAGCTCACATTCTTATTATATTTGCTACTAACTTGCACTGGGTTTTCTATGCAAGTGAAGAATCATGGAACACTAAATCAAAAGCTAATGATGTACTGTATGGTGACTAATGTAACATAATAAAAACAAGATTTGCTACTATTTGATAATCATTACAGATAATAACAGTTTAACATCACTAATTACTAGACTAGAGTGTTTAAAATGCCAGGGGGTCAAGTCTTTATAGAAAACCCAATTGCATAGGAATAATTGTCTTACAGAGTGTAGGTCTCAACTAATAGTAAATACCAATGTCAAACACAGGTACATTTTCCCTTTCAAGTAAATATTTCTTGGATGGTATTGTTAAAATAGGGTCTTTGACACTGAAAGGACACATGGCTCTCTCCTGGCCTTTTTTTTTTTTTTCCAAAATTTTGGATAATTTTTATTAACAGTAGTATAGTCTATTCAATTTCAAGTCCTTTTTGTTACCTTGAATAACTCTATCATACTCAAGTATCTTTTATTTTTTACTGTTTAGCAGTGTGGCAAATTATATTGTGCTGAATTTGTTGCATTATCCTATCATCTTAGCAAGCTTAGAAAGTAGATACTATTATAACCTTAGTTTTACAGAAGAAGGAACTGAGACATGGAGAAGTCAAGTGACCTGGTCAAGGTCACAAAACCTTTAGGTTGGGAGACAAGGATTCAGCTTTATGTGTCTGAATGCAAAGTCTGAGCGCTGGGCTACTGATGTCTTCTGAATGCCTCAAGGAAAGCTTCCTAAGGAGGACTCCTCAGAATGCCTTGGGGTTTAGATTTACATTAGCCGTGGACCTTGACTACTTCTGCTTGCCTCCATTACACTCTGATTTTTAGTCTCTACATTGTTATTTGGTAGGAGGAACATATTTTACACGTTTTACTTTGTTTTAAATGAGGACATCATTGGGATTGATGTGCTCATGTCCTAAGATCAGAAGTTCCACCAAAGTGACAGTTTGCAAGTTTGGTAGGACTGGGCAGGCAGGGCTGAGTCCAGAGAATTCAGTGAGGCTGGAGGAGCAGCCTGGGACCATCCGAGGCAAGATCCACAAGGAAAGACAGTTAAAGAGAAGCATTTGTGAGCCAGCAGGAACTAAGGCACTGGCCAGAGTTATTTCTTTGCGTCTGTTTTTCATTCCTGGAGCATAGACAGCAGTGTAGCTAACAGGATGTCAGGAGATGGCAGTTAATCTCAGGGTCTTCGAAGAGCAAGGGTGATGGTGCTGGTATTTTGGGAGGCAGTTTCATAGATGCAGGTTTTTGCTTGTGGTCCTTGGGAATCACTCTTGCTTATACTTTCCCCTGATAACAAGAAGGGACGATTTTGTATCACAGATCTGTTGTATTGCTGATTTTATACAAGTCCAAAATCAAAAAAGATTTATCACGAGCCAGGACTATTTGCAGCTTTTGTTTTGTAGGACCCACCATGGAAATGAGCTGAGACTCACAGATAAAGCATTAATTTCTACAAATCCCAATTGACACTTGGACCTACAGCTCAAGGAGAGATAAGTCTCCACCATGCAGGGTCCGATAGCTTACCAGGGATGATTATGACTTGTTGGAATCTGTGGCCTCACTAATCTCACCTAAGCTATCTTTAGCGTGCTGTATTTGTAGATCAATTTCATTGCCTGCGTTTAATTACAACCCATTTCTTTCTGGTGTGCTTGGCGGTTAGCTACTTATTGATGGTGATGGCAATAATCCACTGAGAGCCTATTGGTTCATAGAAGATAATTTTATATTATTTTGTTAGTCACATCCAGGTACAATTTTAATGTATTTTTCAATATAGACTTATAATTTCCTACATTTATTTCCATCTATATTTTTACTTACATGCAAAGGCAAAACATATGTAAACTACTTTATTTTCTCTTGTAAAATACAGCTGATAAGTATTATTTGGTTTCCTTTCCTTACTTTTTTCTCTTAACTGTTTTTTCCTCCCAGGGAGAATATGTGTATTTTTTTGATTGGGGTAAAATTTACATTCAGCAAAATGCTTGGATCTTAAGTGCATTATAACAAACGTTTATAACCATGTAACCAACATGCCAGTTGAGATAAAAGACAGTTTCATCTTCCCAGAGAATTCCCCTGTGCCATGTAGTCCTTCTCTTCTCAGAGGCCATTGCTGCTTGAATCTGCATCCACATACATGAGCTTTTTCCATTCTTGATTATATGTAAATGGAATCATATACTATGTGATCTTTTGTTTCTGTTCTGTCCCCATAGACTGTGTGTAAGACTCACCCATGTCACCATGTATCCTAGTTGCCTTGCCCTCTCCTGACCCTTAGCTCTTCTCATCTGCAGGAATCTGCTCGTCTCCACCCGGGGATCCTTCTCTGCCACCCCCTTGCAGTTCTCACCAGGCAGTAAACGGGGCAGTCTGAGCCCTCACTCTGTGTGTCTTCTTCCTCTCAGGAATCCCTGTATTTCTTTGCCTGATGTTCAGCTTCTTGTGAACCGTTGTGTCACATCTGTTGTCTTTTCTCTGTTGTTTCAAGTCCATTGTGGATCCTGTCCCAGTTACTCTCTCTAGGTTGCAAGTGGACGTCACCTGTTTTTTTTTTTACCTTGTACCCTGAGATTGAAGGTGGGGGTGGAGGAGGGATGAGTACTTAACACACAGCGTGCCATACTTTAAGCCACAACCTCTGGGGATGAAGTGAGGTTTTGCATTAGTCCCAATACAGCCCTAGTCATGTGGAATATTTCAGGAACCATATTTTGGTTTTGGGGTTGTTGTGAGAGGTGGGTGGGGGAGGGGGAAGAGGGAGGACCCTTCAACTGTAGTTATAGGCTTTCTTCAGTCAAAGCCTTCTGCAGCCAAAGAAGCTACACCAAGCTAGTTACATACATGCAAATGTGTCTCCTTCAACTGTGTGGTCATCTGAGTTTCTTTCATGAGGTCCCCATTGCTTTCTCCCCCCAGTCCCTCTGATAACACTTGATTAAGCTCAGTGGATGCAGGGATTGATGTCACTCTTGCAGTGAGCCGTTCTTATTTTCTTTACCTGGAATTATAGTTTGTTTTCTCACTTACCCTTATCCTGTGGATCTTTGCTGCCTGATCCACATCTCTTTGCCAAATGAAATAAGAGATGTTTCCAAACAAAGAAAAAAAAAAAAAGGAAGATTTCAGGAAAGTGGAGGTGTTTCTATACTAGCGAGTGTTTTGGCTGTTGACTGTTCTTATTGGGACTTTTAGATGCTGGTGTACATTTATTATTTTGATGCATGTCTACAAAAAAATGAAGGGACCTTGCATTGCTCTTGCTTTTTAACTTCAGTTATTTTTTTGATAATTCAGGATATACAAACTCACTGTTGAAAATGTGTAAAATGCATGAAAGTGCAAGATAGTAGAAAAACATGCATAATTTTACCAATTATTTATATGACCTTGTTTCAGAATATGCATGATGTCAAGCACAGAATATGCTCAGAATATGTTTGTTGGATGAATGGCTGAGCCTTGCACATTTGCAGAATCTGAGTTGTGGAATGGTCCTAGTGTCCCTTTCATGAAGTGGATAGTATTTCTAGAGACTAGGCGTTTTCTTTCCAGACTGGATGCTTTGGGCACATGGGAATTATAATGAGCATCTCAGTATACAATTTTCTTGTTCAGATAAAAAATGGAAATGTCAAGATGTTTTCATCTCTTTTCTTTCTTGTCCTTACCCCTTCTGCAGAAAGCTCTGCCATTTCTGAGCTATGATACATAGATGTATCTGCATACAAGGAAAGTGGTTTTGTAGTTGATTTTTGTTGGAAGGCAAAGACCCTAATATATGAGGAAAGAGCTTCAGGTCCCAGTTTTTTGTTTTTGTTTTTGTTCTTCTGTGGCATCCACTTCCAATGAGACTTTGCAGTTTATTTCACATGATGAGATTTCTTGTAACAGTCTACTCTAGAGTTCTAGTGTGAGACAGTAGAACTTGTCTATTTTGACATCATCTGTCAGTTTCTCCTGACTTTGATGTTGGCCAAAACTAGTAACATATGACTAAAGCATTTAGATGCACTATACACTGAAACATGGAAAACCCGGAAAGACTTCTTGATTTTTGTACACTGTGGACTGCAGAAAATTTAAATCTCTTTAAATGGGAATTCAAACAAACCTAGTAAACCCTTTGCAGAAATACACAGGCGCATTGACAGGAAATGGTAGTGTCTGACTCTCAGTATTATTTCCTGATAAATTCACTGGAAACTTTTTGTAATTGGCTCCTAACTAAAAAAAAAAAAAAAAAAAAAAGCAGTTTTACCTAGATATCTTTATATGAGTAAAACTAAATACATGCTCATATAAATAAAAAATATGTGCATGTATATATAAATAAATACAAATTTCCTTTAGGGTTTTTTATAATTGGTATTTAAAAATATTTCTTTCTTTTTTTTTTTAAAGATTTTTAAATTTATTTATTTGACAGAGAGAAACACAGCTAGAGAGGGAACACAAGCAGAGGGGCTGAGCAAGGGAGAAGCAGGCTTCCCGTCGAGCAGGAAGCCCAATGTGGGGCTTGATGTGGGGCTCGATCGACTCCAGGATCATGACTTGAGCTGAAGGCAGTCACTTAACCAACTGAGCCACCCAGGCACCCCTAAAAATATTTCTACCCAAAGCTCTGTTTCTATGCCTTATAGTGTCATGTGTGAACTTTTGGTTGTATCTTATTAATTGACAAGTTGTATATATCGTATTTGTACAGGTAATATGTCTCTCTGGGCCACAGAGAACGTATCTGTCTCCCTTTGAAAATATTTGGCAGAAAGCCCCTTTATCCCATGTGAGTACGCAATATTTGGGGTATAGTTTTATCTCTGCAAAAGGACTTGGGCAGGGATCTGGGATTTATTTATCCCTAGGAATAATCTTCCCTTTCTTGCTACCTAAAATTCCATATGGCTTCCTCATGCTCGCCCTCCAGTGTATGATCTAGTTAAAATTCACATCAGTGCCCAGGCACTGGTGGGGGAGGGGGAGGGGGGGAGCTTTGGAAAAGGGCCTGCAGCTCAGCACACATGCAATATCACACATCCCTGCTATCCCTGACTCGTGAAAAATCCCAAGAACAGGGAAAAATGGGAAAGAATGTATTAAAATAAGTGAGTTTAGCCAGACACACGCTTAGTGTTCATAGAGGCTTTATTCCAATCCCCACAACACCCCACATGGGTTTCCAACATCCAACTTATTTAATTTGCATTTGGATTAATTTAGCATATTTTCCTATTACATAAAGTTTAATGAACAATAAACACAGCTATAACCAAATCTCACAGCTATTTCCCAGTGTGGGGTAACATTCTGCATTTAGTTATATTTGGTTTCCTAGGTAATACTTGATTGTGGCTGCAGCTCCTAAAGCTGAATCTCTTGTCACATGGAATGTTCTGGTGGCAGGTCCAGAGCAAATCAGGAAGGAGCATCCCATGAATCCCACTGAAGCCATGGCAATGAAAATCAACTGGACAGCACAGGGTGTGTTAAAAAGGGCTGCTTCCTGCTGCTTTCCCTTGGCAGTCTCTGAGCTCCCTGGTGCTGGCCTCCCTGCTTCTATTTCTGAAATCTATCCTATGTACTGGTTGCAGATTAATTTTGCCAGAGCTTTTTTTTTTCCTTTTTGGTCTTAGCACTCCTCTGCTCAAGAACCTCCAGTGGCCTCTCTTGTAGCCTAAACCCTGCTCTTGTTTTTTTTTTTTTTTTTTTTTTTTTTAATTTGTCTCTTGGTGTGCCATCTAATAAGGCCAGTGTTCTCATTGTCACCTGTCACTGCCTCAGCATTTCCTGTCATCATCACACTTCCATGCCTTTGCTGCTGCAGTTCCTCCTGTGGAAATCATTTCCCTCCCCTTCACCTGGCTTTAGGGTCCAGCCAGGGTCTTACCTTTTTCCCCATGTTTTCTCTGACCACTTTTTCATATTGATGTCGTCTCCAAAATCCCACTGCATTTATATTCAGAACTGAGAGACAGCACGACTCAGCATGTAAAGGGGGATTAGTGCAGCCTTAAGAGTTAAAAGAGGGTTCACATCCTGGCTCCTCTCTTCCCAACTAGGTGGACTTTGGCGATTAACACAACACAACTTCACAACAGGTGCCTTGCAAAGGTTTCAGTTTTCTTAACAGCATTAGAAATAATAGACATAAAGCAGAGTATTGACTTAGGAAGAGTTTCTGTTCCTGGTAACAGCTTAAATTAAAACTATAACCCTCCCATTAAAGAACAATGTCACCAGTAAATAAACCAAGTAGAATTGTGACTAGATTAATCACCACTTTTGTTGTGTATTTAGCCTACTTCCTAGACAACCAACTTGCATGTGTCGTGTTGACTATGGTTTCCTCTAGAAATTATAGCCTTGAGCTGTGTTGAGCAGATGGAGTGGTAGGGTTATTAGTATTAGGTCATTTAAGTGGCACTCTGATGTTTTATATGCTCTAACTTTAAATGTTAACATATATTTCTGATTCTGCTTCTGTATGATTCAACCAAAACCTGAGTAAATTTCACAGGACTCTACTACATTTCCTGTTAAATATCCTGACTTTTTTAGGTAGTACTTGCCCAGAGTCCAAAGAACACACCAAGGGCTTCTGGTGCCTTCCATAATCTCATGTCTTATTTTTGGTGCTTTCCTGGAATAGAGGAGAATCACTGTCCAGTAATCTTTGGTTCTTGTCACTTATGAGACCAAGGGAACAAAACTGCAATCTTTGCTGCCTCCACTATTGCCAGAAATTTTAATGTATTAGCTTAACTTTGTAGATAGTACCTCATTTTCAAATCAACTCATTTGCAGCAGTAACACACAACCTAATTTAGCTTTTACAATGGATTGTTTACAAGAGATGATTTCAGCCATCTCTCCTCAGTGTGTTTCAGAACTCATTGGGTCTGGGGCTCTAAGGACAGGTCAGATCATGTTTGATACTTGATACAACTTTAACTTTGGACATGAGGTCAAGTAATGGAAGACCCATGGCCTGCCTCTTGTTCCCTATTCACTCTTCACAGAAAACAAAAGTCAAACAAACAAAGCTAGGGAACTATGGAATCCCTGGTTTATTATCTGAGCAGCCTAATGTGGTAATTATTGCCTGCCATGGGGAGACGGCTACCTGTTGATCTCCAGTGGAGTTTAACTGAGTAAGAAACCAAGCTTCAATAACATTACATACCCATTACCCTGGAGTCCTCCAGAATGGGCTCAGCTGCTGAACCCCAGGGGATAAGACTGAAATCTCAATCATGGTGATTTTGATAATCAATCTCAGTGAGTAGAATGCTGTTAACTTTTCAGAACCTGTGAAGCTGAGAGGATCTGAGGAAGGGAAATGTGATGAGTGTGACTGCTTAATGTGTGGGGAGAGGACTGGTGGAGAGGGAACCCAAAAGAGAAATTTCAGCCATCTTCAGAACAAGCAATTCTAAGAATAATTATGTAGGGAATTTTCACTTCTAGGCTCTATTTGTTCCTGAGAACAAAGGTGTAAGAGTTTTTGAGATGATTGAGATTTAAATTCATTTTATAGTAGACTCACATGGGAATGATTTTTCTCTTTATTATTCAGTTTATTAATTAGAAGGAAGTGTGATTTATTTACTTCTGAGCCTTTGTATAGTAGAAATGTGTTTATACAAATGGTGTTTATTTTTTATGACAAATAATTGATGCCAAGTAAGTAGTTGACCACGAATGATTAAAAAATTGTCATCCCATGGGCACACTGGTGTGTGTTTTCCTAATGAGAACAAACTCCCCCATCACTTCAACGTCTATGCGTTAACTATAATCTGGATATGCCAGAGTCAAATAACATCTGCTGAAGTCCGTTTCAGTGAAGACTTTCTTTCCAATCCTTTTACTCCTGGAATCAGAGCACAATTCACACTGTTTTGTGACTTTTAACCTGTGCTCTTTTCCCCCATCCTCACCATCAACGTCTACTAGCCTTGGGGATGTGAAGAATGTCCTTAACTGAGTTCCTTGCTTATAGCCTTTTTTTTTTTTTTAAGATTTTATTTATTTATTTGACAGAGAGAAACACAGCCAGAGAGGGAACACAAGCAGGGGGGAGTGAGAGAGGGAGAAGCAGGCCTCCCGCTGAGCAGGGAGCCGGATGTGGAGCTCGATCCCGGGTCTCCGGGATCATGACCTGAGCAGAAGGCAGTCGCTTAACCAACTGAGCCACCCAGGCGCCCCTGCTCATAGCCTTTTGATCTTACTTCATACTTTTCGTTACCCTTGATGACTTCAGTTTTCATGTTTCGTTTTTGTTTTTTTTTTTTTTTTGGTAACTGGACTTCCTCAAAAGCCTGGCCACCTAGCAGAGAGAATTTCCTTTTGCTGTGAACTGTTCCCTAAGTTTCTGTTTCTCTCCTCCCTTATGCCTCCTTGTCTAGCCTTCTACGGCCCATAGTCTCCGAGGTGTCACTTGTACGCCTGCACCGTCTGGTCCTCTGCACGGAGACACACACCCATCTTTCCATCATGCACCTTCTTTCCACCACTGGAAACCTCTTACCTCTGTGTTCTCGGAGAGGCAGATACGTGACCCTACTATGCGGTCTCCTAAAGAGGGTCCTTAACATGTGACCCAAGTTACTCCCTGTCTTTTGCAAGGAAATAACTTTATTCTTATGGATGAGTTTAATTATTTTCTCTATTTTTTTTTTTTTTTTAGACTTCACTAAAAGCTAAACCCATTTCCAGGTAGACTGTGTAACTAGTGCTTTTTTTTTTTGCAGAGACCAGTGTATTCATTCGTCTTCATTTGTTTATTTTTTTATTTCCTTTAGAACATAGGCTCACTTCTATTAAAGCTCAATGTTATGTAGAAAGGACAAAGTGATTGAGAGCGGGGGAGGAGGAAATGGCAGGGATTATTTTGGGAAGGGCAAGTCTGACTGGAGAGGAGGTGGTGTGAAGGGTGGTCAGAAGTAGCTCAGAGGAAGTCTTGATCCTGGGGGTCTGAGGGCGGAAGGCTTTGGAGGAAGCGGACCAATGGGGGCTTCTGAGCAGGTATGTGGGAGGGGCAAAACCACAACTTAGAAAGAGCCCTCCGCGCAGTGTGAGCGGTGATTTTGAAGGAAGGTAATAAAACCCACGAAAGCAGACACCATAGTCATTTGGTCACCACTAAATAACCAGAGCCTCCTTGTGCGGTGTCAGATACAGGGAGGGGTCAATGAATCTATTTTTAGAAGCTGATTGAAAGCAGGGAAACCCTTTGGAGGCTCTCGTAATAGCCAGAGTAGATGAGGAATAGGCATGAACCTGGACAGTTGGCCGTTAGAATTTTGGGATTAGCCTCAACTTGACTATAAGCGACATATAGGGAGGCACAAGCATTTATAATGTTCAAGGAATTTATGAAGTGGCAAACATTTAAAAAATCTTCCCCATTTGTAACTTAAAAGCTCTGTTGTTATTCCTTGTAGCCTTAACTTTCTTTTTGGTTCTTACCATTAAAGATTTTTTTTAACTTAAAAAAAAATCTACTTCTCATATGAAAAAGCCTTTTCTGTCTTCCTCTAACAGTGCTTAGCGTTTCAGACCTATATTGGTTTAAAAAAGTGTTAGATCATATTTATTGTATGATTTCCAATGGAAAGAACTGTTATGGCCTCTCTGATTAAATCATAATTTTAATGCCCTTGGTTGTATATGGCCAGGGACAAGTTCATTCCAAGTTCACTGTTTTCCCTGATGTAGGCAAAATTGTGGTCAGCTAAGTTCTGCTGCTCTGTCCAGGCTCTATCCAGGCTTCTAGCTGATAGGAGTACCAGAGGGCTGTGACTCTTCCTCAGAATCCTCCCCAAGCTCCCTGCTGCAAAGCTGAAATGCATGAAGTATTCCAAACTGCTATTTCCTACCTCAGTTTGAAATGTGTGTGATTTCTCCTTTTTGAAAAGGACACATTCTGAATATTTAAAGTGTGCAGATAAACTCCCCTACAACAGGAGAATCTTTTGTTATATATTTTGACAGAGTTCTAGTCAAAAAATTCATGTCACCAAGGTATGAGGTGTAACAAATATTTTAGGTTCCCCCCCTCTTTTGCACACTGTGGTGTGAATATTATCAAGACACCTGCAGTTCATACACACAGACCGCGTTCCAACAATCTTTTCCAGGCTGTGCACATTGAAACATGGAACTCCCATTTTTTTCACTACATAGTTGTTTCATTTATTGTTCCCGGTTGATTGTCTTTTCTGTCAACTGTTAGTATTGAAAAGAATCCTCAAAATGTGGTACTGGGTAAAATTTGGCCATGTTACAGGTCTGGGATTGTTTCTCCTAAAGAAGTCTTGGTTTTGTTTTGTTTTGTTTAAGGACAACAGAAAACAAAACAAATGTGTTGATGAGAGGATTAGGTGGGAAAAACAGAAAAATCATGGTCATTTACCCCCACCGAGAAGACGGGTGCAAGGACAGCTACTATTTGCTTCTGTCTTAATCCTATGATTTTCTGGTTCTCTGGCTTAGAAAGTTTAGGCTCTTTCAAGTGGCTCAATCAGGACAACCCAAGGTTACTCAGATTCCCTGTGATTTTATTTTACCATTTGGGAGATAAACCCCATCACTGTTTTGTAAATTGTTTAGCTATCCAAGAACAGTTCTTTGGTATTTTGACGATGTAAGACAGAAACTGTCCCTCTTCGAGAAATTAAAAAATCATTCCTAAGAATCCACACCATTAAACCTTGTCACCTCAAACCAATTTAGAATGAAAAGCAGCAGCATGTGATTTTTTTAAGCCCAATTGAATGTTAGAATTATGCAAAATTTTATACATACAGAAAATAACAGAAAATGTTTCACACCCTGTACCCATCATCGTTATTAACAGGTGTTAGCTTTTTGTCACAGTTGCTGAAGACTATAATTTGCTTTTCATTTATTTTTAAAGATTTTCATGTTTTTATTAACTGTTGCACACCATGGAAATAATAGTTGTAATATGTTAACATGTGTAAAGAATAAAAATAACAAAACAGATAGTCACACACCTGTATTACAGTTTCCTTTTCTTAAAAAAAAATCATTATTAACTGTAAGCTTACCAGTTCAAGCCTCCCTGCTCTCCTACAAGTTATAAACAAAAGGAAAGCTCTGGGATTCTATGTTCCAGTGACTGCCTTGAATCTCAGAGTTTTTCTTTTGTTCTTCAAATGAGGTGATGTAAATAATGATATTTAGAAAGAGACTTGAGGTCCTAGCCATTAGACTGTCCTACCCTGTTCCGGTCTCCTGTATTCCCTGATTTGTTCTTCCAGGTTATTTCTGGGAAAGCACTCTTCTCTATACATGTTAAAATACTTAACTAAGCATGAATATTTTAGGTGCTTATCAAGTATTGGTTCATACTTTTCATAAGGCCCAGGAGAAATCATCAATATCTGGAAAGGCACCATTCTTAGTGATACTGGTTTTGAGAGCCACATGGACAGAAAAAATAAATACCAGAAAACAAACAAACAAACAAACAAACAATAATCTCACTTACAGATCTAGATTGAAAATAGAGCCAAAGGAATATTCTGAAATAAGAGATTCTCTTTCCTCGTTTTTACTGAAAGTAAAGTCCAGGGACCAAGCTGAATCCATTTACCTCAGGTACTGGTGGTTTCAGAGTGAAGTGATGCTAAACCTCAGGGACTCCTGATTTCCATGCACAATTAAATCCAGTTGTCAGGTTTGGACAGGAGAGAGACCTTCTTTTCCTCGAGAAGCCTATAGGGAGATGCTTTGTGGGGGTGGTTACTCATTTTCCAGAGTACAGAGCAAGGACCATCCATCATGATCAAATGAGAGTATTTCATACCATCCATCTCTAGTGAGGATAGTAGTAAAAATTCTGTCCTTTATCCAGGTTTTTTTTTTTAACTGTTGTGATTGAGGTTCATGGTATAAGCTGAAAGGATAGTATGAGGTTATTTAACGCACACTCATATACACCTAAGAATTATTCAGTCTCTGTTGCTTATCTTCCCCTCCGTGAATAATTTCTGCAGACAGGTGACCAGTTCAACCATCTGTCTCTTGTTATAAATGCCTGTGGTTGGTCCACTCCCTCTGCCTTGAACTTAAATGAAGGCTTCTTTTGCAAGGGAATGAAAGAGTGAGCAAAGAAGGTGAGATGGCAAGACATTCCTGTGTTGTCGGCTTTTCTCTTGAAGATTACAGAGACTGACTCTTTCTCTTTCCAGTTCAAATATACGGATTCCTTAGAGGCCCCAATGCATGTATATTATTGAAAAAAAGTATTTTTAGTATTGGTCATTTTGGAAAACAAAGAGAAGGCCTTTGGAATTTATACGTTCAGCTCCTTCTGGACTTTCTTTAGCCAGATCTATTTAAATGTTTTGTTTTTAGCCTAACTGTTGGTGCAAAGTATTCTCTAAATATAGTTAGGGAAGACGAAATTTAGGAAGCGTATTGACTGTGTATTTGTGGATGGTGATTTGGGAATCCTGTCATCCTTTCTTTCTGCCTTTGTTTCAGGGTGGGTCATGCTTGCTTGGGTCCTGTCCGCACATCACACGTTATGTCTGCAGAATTTCATCTAGGACCCGTAGGAGTGTAACTTCTCCTTAGATTGATAACAAAATCCCAAAGGTTGGTTGCTGACATGTGTTAGGTGACCACGTTAAAGAATTACATAATCCCCATAAGGAGAGTGTATTAACTTCAGCAAAATTCCATTTCATGGATTTTGTTTTATGTCAGTGAAACTATTAGATAGAAATTGGAATAAGTTAATAAAGTAAAAAAAAAAAAAAAACTTTTAAGAAATTCTCATGGCATGTTTCCTAATTTTAGATACAATGCTGGGTTATTTATGTTCTCGTTGCATTTTTATAACAATCTTTCAAGTAGATCTCATCACCCCAGCAAGTAGATATTGTTTTTCCCATTTAGTGAAGGAAACTGTGATATAAGAATTGAGATATTTGGCCCATGAGATACAAAACCAGGAAGTACCTGAGATTCAAATCCAGGCTTGTCTATTAGGCGTTCAGGCTCTGCTCACCTCCCTGCCATATTGTCTTTCCATATGCTGTGGCACAAAATAGGATTTTGACCTTACCGCCTTCCCAGATTGGGAGCAGACAGAGTCCAGAGACAGTAGATGGCCAGGAGCTGTGGTCACAGCCCTGCCAGTTGCTGTTAGAGGCTACTTGGCAAACAGCATTGCTCACAGATGGCGTGCAACCCACACGTCTCTATTTACGGAGAGGCCCTGAGTGTTTGTGTTAACGGGTTTGGGAGATAATAAAAGAAGTTGTTGTTTGTTCTTTCTTTGTAAGTCTGCAATTAATTTTTAGCATAAATTTAAAAGGGGAATTTGTAAATTCAGTAGACACCAAGAGACTAGCGATCCAAGAAAACATTTGTCTGTGGGGTTTAAAAAGGAGAGTCTGGGCAAAAGCGGGCTGTTTTCCATTTTTCCCCACTAGGTGGTGCTTTGGTCTTGTAGGTCAAATTTAATGAGTCTGGGTTTTCCCCTCCTTCCTCCCCCATGTTGGTCCAGGGATAAACCCCAATTCAAGGCTGATTAACAGGACTGTGCCTGTTAGCTTTGTTCAGTTGGGTTTTCTTCATCATCATCACTGTTCAGAACCAAGATAATTAAACGTATTTGAAGATTGCAGATGCTCCTTTTCAACTTTTTTTTTTTTTTGCAATAAGTCATAGCTCCTCATTTTGGAAAAGAACATCAGTATTTGGAGCTAGTTCAGTGACCTCCTCAGCAGATCATGTTGACAGGCTGCACTGGTGCTGAGTCTTTCCTCATGCAGCGTGGAGCAAGCCATGGGAAGCGCTGGAAACTGGATGTCATTTGGGTGTCCCCATATAAAGCACGCTGGCTTCGGACATTGCTCTGGCACAGGTGCACAGGCCGACACCTTATTTTCTTCTTTGCATTTTAAAATCAGGGGAGACAAAAAGGGGAGAGGACAGTGATTTGAACAAACTGACTTACATGTATTGGATTCACTCATTTCCCTTGTTATACAGGGACTTTATCTGTTAACTTATCCACGATTGAAGCCTTCTTGCCATCAAGGAATAATTTTCTGAGTTAAAGCTACAAGGGGCGCCTGGGTGGCTCAGTTGGTTAAGCGACTGCCTTCGGCTCAGGTCATGATCCCGGAGACCCGGGATCGAGCCCCACATCGGGCTGCCTGCTTGGCGGGAAGCCTGCTTCTCCCTCTCTCACTCCCCCTGCTTATGTTCCCTCTCTCGCTGTGTTTCTCTCTGTCAAATAAATAAAATCTTAAAAAAAAAAGAACAAAAAAAAAAAAACAAAAACCAAAATTATTAAAAAAATAAATAAATAAATAAAGCTACAATACCACATAGTGGTGGGTGATCACAAACAGAAAAGAGCCCCAGATGACTTGGTTTGAAATAATGTTTGTTTATCTACTCACATACGAATCTCTGCTTAATACCAAGGCGCTGGGGACCTTGAGATGAAATATATACTCCATTCCCCAAGAAGTCTAAAGTGTGGTGGGGAAGGTAGAGCGTGTTCAGTGACTGGTGGCGGAATGCGCACCTGAAATGGCTAATAAGGTGTAGGCAAGCTGAGTCTGGAAGGGTGACTAGATGGGCAAGAGAAGAAAGGAGAGAGGTACGCATGCGGAGGAGAATGTAACAAGAACAACAAGGACACAAAACAGAACTAAAACTTGAGAACCTCTGTGAGTGGAGGGTATTGAAAGACTTTGGTACTTGAGTGCATAGTGGTGTTCATTGGGGACACAGGTGGGGTCAGAATGAGGGAGACTTTGAGTACTAAATTGAGTGTGAGCTCTTTTTCAAAAAGCTATAGGAGAGCCTTTAAGAATACGTGCCCTCACATAGTCCCACGAGAAAGTCCTGCCAGAAAAGGGGCCATCGTTTTACAGAAGGCACAGGAGGACACCAGAGAGCAGTGGAGTCGCTCCTGGTGACCACTCAGGTCCAGAGTCTGTGCACAGTGACTGTCGGTCATGGTCTTCCCCTCATGGGAATGTTAGATTTTGACTCTCCTTGAGCTTTTCTGGCTACTGAGGAATTGATTATGCAAGAGCAGATGAGCTTGTTGGCTTAATTATTTTAAATTTGCTTGCTATTTCCAACATTTTCTTTTTCCTCAAACTGTAGATGGAGAGGCTTTGGAAGAGTTTCTCTGTGATCATACTCATTTAACCTTTGGTAAACACATTTCCTTCAGCATTTTGAAGCAGAAATTCATAGTGATGTTTTTGACACCAATTCTGAATCCTGCATTCTCTGCCGGGCTTACTGTGTTTGAAGGTGGTAGGGAAATAAGACTGTATTGCCAAATTTCCAGTGAGCCAAAAAGGGCTCCTGAATTTTTTTAACGCCCACCAATTACTTCTTCCCAAATTAAAATGCAGTTTTAAGGGAAATAAAAACGAAGTATCTTTATTACATGAGTATTATAATGGCTTACCAAAAGCTTCTTGGATTGCAACCATCATGAATTTGTTCTGTTCTGCATGGTATTTATTCTCTGGTTTTCTTCGCATTGTTTGAGTGGCAGGATTTAAAGCAGACCGGTCTTTGTCTAACTCTTTAGGTACCAAAGCTACTTTTACATTGTTGGTATTTAATAAAGACTAAAACAAAACAAGATCCCAGTAATAGCCCACTTCATTTTCTGCGGGTAGGCAATAATCTCAAAGGGATTATTAACTTCTTCCAAAGAAGCTTTTGTTCTTGAAATACTAAATACATTTCTATTCATGTTCGACTTTACCAACCACCCTGTTGACTATGAGATGCTAAATTAGGGTCTTCATTAAACTGGCTCTGCTCTTTCCTTAACAATTTAATAGCCACAGAATTTACCTGTTTTCAAAAATCAATTCTTTGTTGATCAACAAAGAATCTATAAGTAATCACTTTACATGACTTATATGTCTCTAAAGTGAATGTTCACTTTAATGTGTTCATTCACTCATAAATATTGGGTTTTTTTTTTTTAGTGATGCACAAAGCAAAATACAAGATTCACTTATTAATTTGTTCAACTCATTATACAATCCCTACTGTGTATCAGATATTGTTTTGGATATCTGATAAAATTAGAGACAAATTTGGAAACAAGGTAAAAACCTTCCCTGCCCTCATGGAATTTATAGCTGCACTACTCATAGGTCATTGAATCTCAAGTTCCTCAGACCTGGTATGAAAATCTATTTGAGCAGAATTGATGATGGCTGGCACTATCATTCTCTCAAGTGAGGTGGAAAGTGAAAATATCCTTATGGCAAGGGGCTGCTTGACCTTTCACTGTCCCTGAGAATCCCCTTCTCCTTTGCCATGGCCATTACCAGCTCCAAAAATCACTGCTTCACCGCCCTTCCTGCTTTGACTCAGATGTGGTCTTTAAACCAGAGCTGAGACAGGGTGCTGTATTTAAGACTTGTCTGATAGATTCAGAATCATGGAAGAGGAAGCACACTGGCTACTAGCTGTGGCTCCTTAGAGGGAGCCCAAAGGCCTTGGTCCTCCGTCATGGGGTCCTTATAGGGCTCTCTTCTAGTCAGAGACTACCTTGGTCTTAAGATCCTTGAGCATGACTAGAATCCTGACCTCAAAGCAAAGACAGTGAAGTCCAGAGAAGGACTTTGCTGATACCATTCCAAGGCTCACCTCACTTTGTATTCTGACATCCGCTCTTAACTTCCTCTTTCAAGATCTCGCTCATCCCAAGAAGATTGACACATGGAGTCATGACTAGAGGAGAGCCTCTGTGATCTAGCTAAAGGGATATGGCCTTGTGGTGTGATGCCAGCTACAGAGACACATTTGAGACAGTAGTCCAAAACCAGTAAACAGTGTCCTAGAGCAGACACCATTTCCCAAGGTTCTCTTGGGTTCTCTGGACAGGACATCAATTCTCTTCAGCTTTAGGCTTTCTGGCTTCTCCGGTATGGATAGCTACTCTGTCCTCAAAATCTCGTTGGCATTCTACTCCTTCCTCTTGAAGAGTATTCTCAAGTGGCTCCTCGATGTCTAGGGCCAGGTCTAAAAGGTCTTGTTTAGTTGCTGGAAATTTTCCAAAGCAAGTTCTTTCCCCTTCTCACCTCACCCATGTCTCCACGTGTCCATTCTTTGCTCTTTCTGGATACAGAAGCCTGCCTAATGCAGCAGCCACAAGCCAAGGAAGCTTGCTATGAAGTGCCAGAGACTGAACACAGCATTTGTGTGCAATGGGGAGGAAATCTGTGCATTTCTACTCATCTAGGACCTTTGAGTCCACCTGCTTCACATTTACATTGCACACCTGGAATATCTTTATCCTCACTTCTGGCTCATATCCGGTTTTCTTTTGGTCTAAAGATTCCTGTCTCTGAATAGTGCCTTGGTTTCTGGGTCCTAATTGCAGCAACTGTGATCTCCAGGCTCAAAAATCTTGTGCAAGGCAAATAGTTGTTTGTTTGTTTGTTTAAGATTTTATTTATTTATTTGACAGAGAGAAACACAGCCAGAGAGGGAACACAAGCAGGGGGAGTGAGAGAGGGAGAAGTAGGCTTCCTGCTGAGCAGGGAGCCCGATGTGGGACTCGATCCCAGGTCTCTGGGATCGTGACCTGAGCTGAAGGCAGTTGCTCAACCAACTGAGCCACCCAGGCGCCCCTTAAGTTATCTACTCTTGATGTTAAATTCACCTTGGGACTCAGACTGTGCTAGTCCTTCCTGCAGTCATTAAGGTGGCTGGGAGGGGAAATAGGGAAAGTTACTCTGACAAATGACAAGTGACAAGTCCATCTAGGACTAGGACTGAGGTTGGCCACAATGCTCTGGGGGTAACTGAAGCAAATTGCCACAGTAATTTTGAGTAGCTTAGATACTGTATAGCATAGACATGATGGAGACACAGTCTGCTTGGAAGTTGCTGTGTTGACAGTGGGCTGAGGCTCAGGGGATCAAATGCTAGGGTGAAGGAAAAGGGTAGAAGGAGCAGAAACTTCTCTCCACAGAAGTACTTGCAAACCCGTCTGTGGGCATTTTCTCTCATTAGGTGAAGTGAGTTTGGCACTTACACTATAAGTCAAGTTCTGTGACAGGGAATTGAAACCAACAGCCAGTAGTCTTTGTTATAAAGAGAACACCTTGATGAACTTAGAGTAGGCACTTTTTATGATAAAAAGGGTTTGGTGATAGAGAAAAAAAACATTTTTTAAAAAATAAAACAAAAACAATAGGATGAACTAAACACAAGAAAGCTTAAATGGGAGAAACAGAGATTTCTCTGACACCACCACTTCCCCTCAACCCTCCCTAGCACTGCCCCCTCTCTGTGCCTCGGAAGAAGTGATGTCTCCATTGTCTGAGGTCCTAGAGGGCTTCACTGGGATCTCTCCGATAGTAATTTTACCATTATGATTATTTTATACTAATTTGTTTTATTGCTGTAGGAATGTGGACTCCTTGTAGACAGTGTTTTATTATCTTCTTATCTCTCACTGTCCTTTACAGACAGTAGACCCCTAATAAATATATGTAGCATGAGTAGTGGATCAGTAAAGAATATGTAGTCAGTATATTCATCCTGACTTCTCAGATACTTTGTCTTCCCTGACACAGGTTTTTAAAAGTAGTCCAATAAACCTATTACTGATGTCTCAATATTTGCTTCCAAGAGAATAAATTGTCTGTTTAAGGACAAAAATCATCCTTCTCTAAATCCAGGGTGATGAAAATATCCAGGTGCTTCCAGCAGACTGGGCCCTCCTGCCCTGGTCCTCAGGAATTATAGCTGCTGATCAAACCTCTGTCTCCCCATCTTTTCTTCAAAATCTTATTCATGTTTCAAAACTAGTTTAAATTTTAACTCCTTACTCAGTACAGGCTTTCTCTGTCTACTAGCGATGGAAAAATACATCTCTTTTCTAATCTCAATTCCAACTCATTTCTGTCCTCATTCCTTCAGCGTAGGTGATGGAGTGAAAAACACTTTGAAGACAGTGGCCCTGGTTCAAGGCTAACCTTTGATGTACAGCACTAGTCAGTTACTTCCCTTGACCCTGGGTTCTCTCTTGGTGGTGATGAACCTTTGCAGTAGGATGTCTGGTCTAAGGCTGAGATGAGGATCAGTTATAAATGCCTGTTCCAATACCTGGAACATATTGAGGTCTCAGATAAGGCAGCTGCTCTTATTGTTTACATACTTTTCACTCTCTAAATTGTAAATTAAGGGATTATGTATCTTTCCCAATAACCAGATGTCTGACTTGCTTCTAGTGGCAGATAAATACATAAATACAATGAAGACAGCAATAATTGCTATGAAGGCAAAGCAGGGTAAAGAGAGAAGGAGCAGGGCCAGGGAAAAGGCGGTTGAGGAAGACTTCTGCAAGGAAGGGATGTTTGAATAGAAATGGAAAAAAGTGAGGGAGCGCATTCCACCCATTCTTGGGAGGAGGCAGTGCCGCCGCCGATGGAGAGAGGGAGGGAAGGTCAGAAATCTATATACAACGAGAGCATTCCAGTGATACAGAAGCCAGTGGAGTACAATTTTACAAAGAAAGGAGTAATCCTCAGTGATGGAATCCTCTCTTCCTGGGGGAGAGAACACCTGCTGAGTCTGGCCTGTGACAGATCACTTTGGTAAGAGGACAAGAGCTATGCCAGTGCCACAGTGAGAACACCAGGGTCAGGAGTGAATGGGATGTCTTGTAGGAGAGGCATGGGGGAAGACACCAGCAGCTGAATACTATATTTGAATTGGAAAGACCTGATTATGTTTTTAGGCAGAGAGAAAGGAGGGAATTAAACAGGTAGGGGGAGATCCCGAGTGATAGCGCAGGGCCATGAAGGAGGTAGGAGTTGGTGGAAGGAAAGACAAGGTGGAGGATTTGGTCAGAGGAGTGAGGCCACATGCAGAACAGAGAGAGAAAGCTTGGGTGTGGGTTAGGCTAGACATGGCCTCACCTTTCCTAGTGAAATATACCGAAGGTGCTGGTGGTGAGCTTGAGTAGAGGGGCAGAGATCTGAGTTAGGTCAAGCAGGAAAGGAAAGGAAAGGAAACCCAATATTTAAAAACAAGGTTTGGAGGCTCCTGGGTGGCTCAGTCGATAAGCATCTGCCTTTGGCTCAGGTCATGATCCTGGGGTCCCAGGATTGAACCCTGCATCGGGCTCCCTGCTCCATGGGAGGCCTGCTTCTCCCTCTCTCACTCCCCCTGCTTCTGTTCTCTCTGTAGGTATGTTTCTCTCTATCAAATAAATAAATAAAATCTTTAAAAATATAAATAAAGACAAAGTTTATTCTTTTGATCTTGAGTGGGGGAAGCCATGTAATCCGTTTTGCGTACAAGGACTTCGCCATGGAAATAACCTCCAACCACGTATGCCATATTGTAGTCTCAATTCTGGAGTCTTAATCTCCTTTTTTTTTCTTTTCCTTTAAATATTGAGTGTCCAATTTAGATATGTGATATTTATATTGTGCTCTTTAATAGTGTAAAGCTAAGATTCAAGTCATACCACAATGGAGCTTAATTCTGGCTATAAAATGTGGTTGGTAGCTTTTAAAGACTCATTGTGACCCAGAGATTATCCTGGACATTCGAAATATATTCCTTATACCCACACTGTAATCTGACAGATAGGGAAAGTGAGATAATGACAATGATCATGATAATAAGGTATTCGCTCAGTATCACCCAGCTTATTAGGGAACCTTTTTGGGTTACGTGTGCAGATCTTCCTGACCTTAACCATCACCGTGTCAGCTAGTTCTAGCAAAAGGCTACAGAACAATAATCTTTAGTTTTGATACTGAGATGCTTTCCAGCTCATGCTGGCTTGAATTTCCTGTGTGGTGGAGGGAGAGCTGAAAGTGCATTTTAATAAGCTTCAATTAAATTAATTTCATTTTATTTCTTTTGATGTATGGTCTCTTCAAAAAATCCAATTCTACTGATGTTTATTAAGTGCCTCTATTCAC
The DNA here is from genome assembly GCA_004023965.1 of Spilogale gracilis. Taxonomy (NCBI): domain Eukaryota; kingdom Metazoa; phylum Chordata; class Mammalia; order Carnivora; family Mephitidae; genus Spilogale; species Spilogale gracilis. The sequence goes on from PITA01007689.1 coordinate 28,471, forward strand.
TTGGAAAGTGCCAGACACTTCAGGGGAGCTGTGGATGAGTGTGATTCCACCCATGCTTCAAGAGCTTACAATCTAGTGGAGAGGACGGGAGTGCACAATTTGCCCGAATACTAGATTGATGGTTATAAGCCCCGTAGAAGGTGGCATAAACAATGGGTCCTTAGTGCACAAAGGCAAGGTCATGTGCATAATTAGGAAAGTGGTCCCATCGTACCTGAACACTGGCAGCATCGTACAATAGAACCCTTTTGAAGATTCTTTATTTTAAACACGATTGTTCATTTGTTTGGATCTATACCATATACTAAGTAAAGAATGTGTAAATGGAATGACATCATCTAGACATTGCAAAGGTCAGCAAGGTCAGCCCACTTTATGCTGCAGGTGTAGGTGATTCAAGAATCACCTTGAGGGTGTAAGGGGGTAGGGAAGGAACGGTCCCGGGATGGTTGTATGACTTGCAGCTGTTCTCATTTCTTTGTGTGTTTTGTTGGGTGACAGCTCTTCGTGACATTGAACTGCAGTTGTACAAAGATACATGTTATATAAAATTGTTGATTTTTATGTTTTCATTTAGGGTGCTGTTTTTGTAGTTAAGGAATCTAAATTCCAAAAAAAAAAAAAAAAAAAAAAAACCTGTGAACCCAGAATAGGTCAAGTCCTACACATTCTGGGTAAACAATGTTTTAATACATTTTCTTAGGGATTTAAAAGTAGGGCAGTAGAAATTGCCATATAGTTCCTTCTCAGACTGACTGCAGGCTTTTTAGAAGAAAAGCCACCCAACCTAAAGAACATGAGTTAGTTCAATGCACCTTACACAAATAGGAATTTAATAAATGCTTCCTGATTCTCCACTTACCAGTCATTTACATTTTCGGTGCTGTTAGAGTCACTTTGAAATGCACAGATGAAATGAACACTGCTTCTGTCCTCTCAGAGTTCATGTCTAAATAGAAGGATTAGGAGATGGTCCTCAAAAGGTCAGAAGTTGGATTTCTCCTGCCATGTTATTGGGGATGTGTCTCTAACTGTAGGAGCGGTCACCCGTAACTTCCTCAGCACTCTGTGCTACTTTGTAGCATCACAGGGATGTTTGTCTTCATGTTTATCTGGACACTTTCCTGCTGCAGTGGGCCAGTGCCGCCCCCTGCACCCCGCGAAGATTGGCTGTAGGTGCATTCGGTCTTGCTGGGGCGATGTGATGGATACTTCTGTCTTCTCTCTGGCTGCTTGGAGCCAGGATACAGAAGTGCTGGTTAAATGGTCATTAATCTTCCCTAATGGTACTGTGTGCTGCAAACAGAATTTCGGCCACCATGTCTTCATTAGCCTAGATCAGAGTTCACATTATCTCAGATTAGGTAATCGGTTATTTGTTATAAAGCAGAGGGCAGAGGCCTTTTGCACAGGTGCCAACTGTATGGTGTCCACTTGGAAAAGAAAAATTATGGGGCCCCAGTTGCCAAGAATCCATAGGGAAGGAATTAAAGCTGGTGTATGGTTGTCAGCACCTCTCCTGCTAAGCATTTCTGTTGCTGGTGAGCAGCAAGGCTCTGACCCAGTCCTGGTGGGCACTCAGCGGCAGCCTCTTGTCTGACCCTAGAGGCTGAAACTGCTTGGGAATGTTGTTTTCTAGAAGTTGAGGCTGATTTTTAGCACCTCTTGGAGTTAGGTATATTTCTTTATATAGGAGCATAGAACTTACTGTGTGTCCTGTGATATTCAGAATACTGGAGGGACCAGGAGGGCCCAACAGACCAAGCTCTGAACTTCTGAAGCTCTCATTGGATGGGAGAGACTTATAATAGACAAACACACATATAACATTTAATGAGAAAAACAGTTCTCTGAAGAAAATAAATTGAGTAAGGAGAGAAGGGGGGCAAATGGTAATCAGGGAGGACTTCTTGGAGGGAGAGGTAATTGAGTAGAGGTGAAGTAAAGTGAGAGACACCTGTGGTTGTGAGAAAGGTCTTCATGGCAGAGAGGACAGATAGTGCAAAGTTCGTACTTCTGGTGTCTACGTTCAGTTTATGTGAAGTTATTGTAGCACCTACCAGAAATCATTCATTATGTACAGTAATGTTAGACAGGCTGAAGTCAGACCTGTAACTCAGTGCCTAGCAATTATTGATGCTTTAAAAAATGTGAGCTGCTTTTTCTTCATTTGAAACTCCAGGAAGTGACTTAAAATGAATTCCCACCCACAGAAGGTTGTACCATCTATAGTCTAAGCTCACATTATATAACATTAGGCAAACCACTGGGAAGCATCTTCCCTTTGCTTTCCTGCCTTTCCCCTCAAGTTTCCTTCCCTTTCCTCTTCCCTCCTCTCCAATTTCCTTCCTTCCTTCCTTTCTCCTTTCCTTTCCTGCTCTCCCCTTCTCTTCTCCTTTGTCTCCTGTGACACAAGTAAATGAGCAAAATGTAACCCCAGAGATCACAGAATGAATGACTGAATATTCTGTGTGATCATGTAGTACAAGTTATTCCATGTCATAATCTACATACACAGAGCAGTGAGCACCATCCCAGTTAGGTGTGGGAAGGGGACAAGAATAGAAAGGGAAGTGTTTTGTGGGCACCTCGGGCTTTTGTAGCACCTGGAAATTTAGTGTGTCGTTTTGCTGTGGGAGTGTTGATCCTTCAAACTAATGATCTGTAGAGACAGACACGGTCACGATGCCCTTTTGTGGGCTAGGTATAACACTGTAATCTGTGTCATGCCATCCTCAAAACTGTCCCTGTAATAGTCCTGCCATCAGTATTTTGTCAGTTTCTCAAAGATCCTGGAAATCCTACTCATTGGTGAAATTCTTCTCCTACAGATGAGGTAGCTCACTTACTTTCTCCACTTGGAAATACTAATGACAGCAATAGAAAGTATTTATTAAGCAGCCATTAAATATGCCATCTCTAACACAGCCATCCAAAGAGGCGGGCGTAGTTCTTTCTCCGTGCCTCTCTGAGACACATGATGCCTCCTGCTGTAAATGGAAAGCTCAGAGCTGCCTCTGATTGCCTGCAAGGTCCAGTTTTCTTTGCCCTTCCTCCTTTTTTCTCCAAACACCCACTGTTCTCCACCCTCTTGAGACTTTACCTCCATTTTAATATGTCCATTCCTTCCTCCTGAAATCGTGTGGGGTCCTTCTTGGAAGGTCTTTGCCACTTTGCCATCTATCTGTTCTTTTCCATCCTCCTCCTTCTCAAGACTCTATCCTTTTACATTTAGATTTTTCTTACTGTTCTACCTGTTTTTCAGCCTCCAGCTGTCTGCTACACTGACCCACCTTAGGCACTATTGTCAAATTTACTACCAAGAGTACCAGAGTACCATGTAGCTGCTGGGCTACCCATCTTATGATTGCTGAGGGCTTGCCGTCATTCTCCCGGCGTGCCAGCTTCACAGCCCTGCCTACCCCACCCCGTCCTATTTCTCTAACCTTCTTGAAGTCATACAGCTGAGTTCACTTATCCCTGGAACATGGGGGGGGGGTGTTCTTTTCTTGTTGACTTTCTTCACACTGTCTGCCCCACTTAAAGAGCTGCCTCCTTCCCTATGCTTTCTAAAAGATCCAGATCAATTTCTACCTCCTCTGTGAAATTTATCTTCCCTTCTCCTGCTCCTATTGATCTTTCCTTTCTTAAACACTCTCTGTAAACTCAAAAAGTCTATAAAATAGTCTTTTTTAAAAAAAATATACCTTCAGTAGAAACTGTCTTACAGAAGATGCCCCTTACCGAAGCTAGATTATTTTCTTTAGCGATTGGTGACTGTTGGGCTACCAGAAAACACAACCAACAGTGGCTTAACCAGGTAGAGCTTGATGGCTGTAAGCAGCAACAAGCCCAGCAGCTCGCCATCCAGGAGGGTGCAACTGTTCCTCTGCCCCTGGGACCCATGCTCTTGCCTTTCTGCTTCAGCATCCTCTCTCTGCTGGCGTTTGGCCTTCTGATGATTGCCTCTGAGTCACAGGATAGTGGCTGTACTTCCAGGCAGGGGTAATGCAACAGCAGAAAGCCCAGTTATCTTATTGGCCAGTGAAGTGAGAATTCTATCATCTGACTCCTCTAGCTGCAAGGGAAGCTGGGAAATTGAGTTTTGGACTTTGAAGCTCCTATAGGGGAAGCAGGACTGGAAAAATGTGGCCGAGAATTGGTATCAAGTGAATCAGCCTGGAATATTAGCCATAGCACAGATTAAAGAATAAATCCTTATTAAAATAATGTATCATCCTTTTTTGATGGGAGAAACAGCTGAGTAAAAACAACAACAAAAATGAATATTGGCATCAGGTTGGGTTATTATCAAATGCATGACCGCATGGCCATGTGGCCTTGAGTGACTTCTTTATCTAAGTTGCTTATTAATCTAAAGAGTTGCATTAATAAAACACTTACCTTTTTGAGTTGTTATGATGCTGAAAAGAGGTAAAGCCCATAGCCTATTATCTGACATATAGAAGGTACTCAGTAAATGTCCATCCTCTTTTTTCTTCCCATTTGGGGCACTGGTTGGTGTAGGGAAAAATCCCAAAGACAATGAAAACAAGCAAGAATTGAATCAAGGGAGATGATATGTCCCACCACCTAGTCCCCATGAACTCTTTTCCCTAGGGAACATTATTGCCTTACTAATGGAACCATACAGAAATGTTTGAAAGTTATTTATCTTATAATTAAGAGAGGAAAGGAAATCTTCTCTGAATCTTGGTGAAGGTGTGGATACTAAGCTATGTGAAAATAGTGCACACATCGCAGATATTTAACTAAGATCAATAACAGTTTGTGGGCCTGTGGGCCTGTCAATCAGTCCCATCGCTTCATCACATACAGGAACCCTACTTCTGAAAAGTGACATTTAGTGGGAGGGAATGGCAGAGCTCTATTTAACTAGTAAGATTTGCAAAAGAAGCACATGTTGAAGAATCATGCATGATCCCAGGGGGAAAAAACATTTGTGTGTGTGTGTGTGTGTACGTGTGTGTGTACATATATATATGATATATATATATATATATATATATATATGATACATTCTTAACCTATCTCCTTCCCACTTCTTTTTTTTTTTTTAAGATTTTATTTATTTATTTGACAGAGAGAAACACAGCCAAAGAGGGAACACAAGCAGGGGGAGTGAGAGAGGGAGAAGCAGCTTTCCCGCCGAGCAGGGAGCCCGATGTGGGGCTTGATCCTGGGTCTCCGGGATCATGACCTGAGCCGAAGGCAGTCACTTAACCAACTGAGCCACCCAGGTGCCCTCCTTCCCACTTCTTATAGAAACGGAACAGAATTTTCCATGTGCTTTATTGAAGTTCTTAGAAACAAACTTTTTGGTACAGCAACCTGTGTGTGTGTATTTTAATTAAAAACTTGATCTATCTATCCATCCATCCATCCCAAATGTGTTGAAAAGCCATGGGTTTTTCTTTTTCTTTTGATAAAAGGAAAAGCAAAACCCTGCCAGATGTTGGGAGGAATAGTAACCAAGTGATTCAATCAGAATTCTCCTATGGGGACATGGAGTCTCTCGGTCAATGTCACAGAGTGAAATTGTCTCACATTCACCCAGCAGTGAGTTATTCCATCTGGTTGTGGCAATTAGGAGCTGAAGATGACGGGAAGTTAAATGACTGTCTTTATGAAACAAAGCAAAACAGAAAAGGGAACAGCTGGGGGACTGGATGGCTTGGGGACGTAGAATTGGACCTACAATAAAGAATCTGTTACCTTTAGCTGCTGGTTATGATTCTGGTGCAGGTTAATATGAATTGAAGGTTGCTGCTGTGTGAGAGCAGTTATCTGTCACTTGCCTGAAATATGGCCAGGGCATATATAATCTAGTGTGGATCTAGGCTTTTAGAATGTACTGTCCTCTTTAGTTAAGGGTCAAGCCACCAGCTTAATTATGCAGCCAAGGGGTCAGCCTTAAGAATCAGAGGGCCCTAGAACTTCAGCTCTGGAAAGGGCATTGCTGTCGTGTCCAGACTCTGTGAACTCTCTGAATCTAGGTATTTGATTTCTTTGTTTGTGCTATATTCTAAGTGAAAGAATGCATGGCTTTTATCAAATTGAAACTTGATTATAGACCTTGTCTTCGAATGGGGTAGACTTGAACATCAGGTTTTGCTTGATCACTTGCTAGTTTTATGATCTTGGGAAAGTCATTTCTAGAAGTATAAATTGTATAAATTCAAATTTATATAATAGGGAGAATGATGTTATCTATCTCATAGAGTTGTGAGGAAGAAAATTTGAGGTAATGTGTATAAAACTGTTACCATAACATGTAATAAGTATCCAGTAAATGTTAGCTATCACTATTATTGATGTAAATACTGAGTCCCAGAATGTTGAGTGATCCCCAAGGTTAATGGCAGAAATAGAACCAGAATCCTGATATCCAGTTCCCTACTTTGGCCATTGGAAACCATGATGACCTCTGATGATGTCACGTCTCTTCTTTTTCATTCTTCCCTTCATGTTTTGGCTTGTCTGGGCAGGGCAGGTAACATAAGAAGCTGAAATCAAAGGAATCATTTCACTGCTGCATAGCCAAACGGTCTCCTTCTTCATTTGGGAGCTCTCCTTCAATATTCTTTAAATGTCTAATCTAAACCGGCATCTGCAAAGGGCGATCATGAAGAGTAAGGCGGTCACGCTTGGGCTCTGCGACATCATCCACCCACCTTGCCCAAGAACAGACTGTGAGCAAGGTTAGGAGTCTGACTCCTCATTAGCGACGGGAAGTCTTTTTGCACAGCCCCTCTGTTGAACAGATAGAGTGGAGCTAACAAAAGGGATGACAGATTAGGAACTGTCTGGTGGCTAATGTACTGTTTACCGCAGTATAAATGACTGGTGTTTGGGAAATGACAGATGAAGAGCACAAGCACACTTAAATGATTCCCAGATTTGTGCAGTGAAGAGGGTCAGGGTTGGCTGAGGCACTGACTGGCAGAGTGGAGTCATCGGTGGGAATTTCAGGGTGATGCAAAGTTTACAAAGACTTCAGTTCGTCCATTGATCCTGATGCTGCTGAAGCTTTTTTGCCATATACACAAGGTACTGTGAAGGGGCCCAGTTCTCTTGCTCTTTTTTTCACAGCCTCATCCACTCCAGATGTAATCCTGGTTCCAGTGCAAGTGCAGTGGTCACTCCAGAGAGAGAGCAGAAGGGGGAAGCATGGAGCTATGCTCAGCCTAGCTGGGAGATCCCTAGAGAAAAATGACATAGAAGAAAAGAATAATAAATATGTTTGAAAGAAGGCAAGAAAGCAAACAAGCAGGGAAACAAGTAAGAAAGTAGAAAGGAGAGGAGAAGGAGGAGGGAGGGAAGGTAGGAAGGAAGGAAGGTAGAAAGGAAGGGAGAAGGAAGGAAGGAGGGAAGGAGGAAGGACAGAGGGACAGAGGGACAGAATCCAGCATGTCAATTAATCCAAGTCTGATAGATTCCAACTGAATGAATTTGTGATGGTCTAACTTGCCCCAGGGGATCATAAGAAGCTTCCAATTAATTTATAGCTGTAGTCACCATCTAGCATCCATTTACTTGGTTTCAATAATAGTAATGACTCTGCTAAGTACGCAGGCTGTCAGATGATGTTTGTAGACCTATCACCATTCTGACATATTTATTTGCCTTCTGCTTTGTCAGAGGTTTTTCTGTTCATGCATTCATTCTTTTTTCCAGTAAATTCAAATGGAGCATCTTTTTTGTGCCAGTTCTAGGTACTTGAGATACATAGTGAACTGACAGAAACACTAGCCCTTTTAGAACTTGCATATAAATTGGAGAGAACAAACAATATATATTCAGTATCTTAGCAGATAATATAATGTGCTAACATAATGTGAAGGCAATTAAGTCTATGTATAAGGCTGGAGAATGGGGAAGCATATCTGTGCTTTTAGATACTAGGCAGACATCTTGGAGGAGGTGACTTTTTGATCAGAGGCTAAGGAAAAGGAATGGCCAGCTTCAGTGGCTGACCAGGGAGGAGCATTCCATCTGAAAGGAACACAAATGCAAGGCCCTGAGGTCGGTGAGGGTGGTATGTTAGAGGGATGTCAAGGGAACTAATGTGTCTGGGGAAAGGAAGCAAAGGAGAGAACAAGAAAGGAGGACAGACAGGTAGACGGGTGCCAGACTCTGTAGGACCTTTGAGCAGTCTAAGTGATCGGATGTTTTCAAAAAGGCAGTGAAATAATGTGATATTTGTTTTAAAGTAGGTTCTGGATGCTGTGCAAACAGGTGGTGGGGGTGGTGGTGAAAGCCAGGAGACCCATATGAGGGGAGATGAGTTAGCTGGTCTAGGGATGCTGGCACCTTGGATAAAATAGTATTCTCAGCAGATGTATTTTGAAGGTAGAACTAATAAAACGTGATTTTGGATTCGATGTAAGAGTGAGAGAAGTAGAGTTTCTATGTCCTTATGTTGTTGTGTTATATATCCATATGTTTTAAAAATATTTGTATTAGAAGTTCAGTATTTGGTCTTCATTATTTTAAGGGCTTTTCTCCTCAGAGATTCAGGCAAGTACATTAAATTATAAAATTTTAATTACTCAGAATTCTCATGTAAGTCCTTTTGTGGACCAAATTCCCTCTTAAAAACATGCTGTTTTTGGCTCACAGTATTTTGAGTCTTTGAGCTAGCATTAAAAAAAAAAAATCCAGATAACTGAATTCTTTGGATAACCAGTAAGATTTGGAATGATCAGGTATCCCCATAAAGGTCATTGCTTGCTGGAGCCAGTAGCATTTGCTGTGTTTTAAGGGGACAGTTCTTCATTCTTTAAGCTGTTAACCACTTGAGTTCATTTCCTTACCATTAACCTGAGTGGCCCTTAATGTATTTGCATTTCCTGCCGCCTGCCCTCCCCCCTCCCCCAACCATGTAGAAGGAGACCTTGGAGACAATTATAAATGCAGTTCCAGTTGAGTCAGGGGAGGGGGGCTGGGAATTCCAGGATATTGTACACAATCTAGAAACCCATATGTAATCCAAGTATTATCTGTAAATCCAGTTAGTAATAGATAATCTGTTTTGCCTACATTTATATATTAGTTTTTGGAAGGCTAGACTAATTCCAACTTAGAATGAATAAAAGTGCATATCTGAATCTTACTGAATTTTAATTGTCTGTATTGTTTCAATGCTGAAGTGTGATTGGTTTCAAGTGGCTATGTCTTATTATTATTATTTTTTAAATCCCTTATAAAGAGACCCTTAAACTCAGAAGGTTTGGGACCAGCTGTTTTCTCCTGGCCCTCTACTTCACCGATGACAGAAGGAAATCCAAACAGGGACAGTTACATGAACAAAACCACTCATCTGATTAATGGTAGCAGGACCCCAGCCTCCTAGAGGGGTGCCTGAGAGGTCACTTTCAGTGCTAGCTCCCAAGAGTCAAGAGGCTGGAGAGGGATGATTTATGAGGCTTTGACATGCAAATTCTTGATTCTATTTCAGGGGTGACAAAATCCTGTTTAGAGATGGATGGAAAAGATGGGCAATGAATCTTGGAACACTGGAAAAAAATTAAAATTAAAAAAAAAAAAAAAAGATTCTCTCCTTGTGAGACTGCAGCTGGGGCAGGGCTTCTCCACAGCGAGACTGTTGACATTCTCTGCTAGATAATTCATTGTTTGGGGAAATGCGTTGTACATTGTAGGATATTTAGCTATCCCCTGGCCTTCACCCACTAGTTGCCTATACCTTCCCTCCCCTTGCCTCCAGATAACACACCCACACATACACGCAGGTCATCACAATAAAAAATATCTCCAGACATTGCCGAGTGTCTCCTGGAGAAGGGCAAAATTATATCCGGCCGAGAATCACGGCTTTGGACAGACTGCTGCTGACTCGATTCAGAGTCCCAGGGAAACACCTTGAACACACAGCAGCTGGCACTCCGCTGACCCAGGAGCCAGGCCCGGACCCCTGCTCATGGACTCCTCTTCCCCACCTGCAAGGCTGAGATATTACCCTGCAGCCTCTTCCCAGAGACCTGTAACTTTCACAGTCCAGTACTTTATAAGCTCTCTGTACGTTTTCACTTTCTAAAGACACTGAGTCCCAATACCTGAAACTGCATGGGGATGTGGGTTGTTTTTGTTTTTTGGTTTTAGTCTATTTCTTTGTTAGTTTTTTTTTTCTTTCTAAACTTTCCATTGTTGAGTGTCTACGTTTTTCTTTCTTTTTTCCATTTGTATTGCTTTTTGTGGTTCTTTCTGTGTCCCCTTGACCCTTTTTTGGTGTAGAGCCTTTCTCTGCCTGTGTCAATATCTATCTGTCATGTAGGACTCTTTGATTTTAGGGCCTAGCCTTCTAGTGTTGATCTTCCCCACCTCTGTCATTCTTTTAATGGCTGTTTCTGGGTTCTTCCTTGAAAGTTTTTGTGTGACAGTTTGTCTCTTACTCTGCCTCTTTCTGTATCTCTCCAGATCATTTCTCATGACCCACACCTACCCACACCTAACTTTCGGAGGGTGTTGGTGTGTTTCCATAACATTTGTATTTGTGATCTTCTTTTAATCTATTTATGGACCTCTCTTCCCATTTCTGCCTTTCTTTTGGAAATGGTCCATCTATACTAAGTTTCTATTCAGGGTTTCTTTTTCTGAATAGGAAGTTTCTCAGGGATATAATGGAAACCTTTTTTTTTTTTTTTTTTAATGGAAACCTTTTATTTCTGTGGAATGATAAGCCTAAGGAGAAGCACAGAGAATGGATTTTCAGTTAACTGCTTAGAGGCAATTTTTTGTTTCATTTAATAGAATTGAATTTTTATAAAATATAAATTTAGAATATTAAATCCAATAAAGATTAAATACTTAACCTTTTATAAAATTAGTATCATAAAAATAAGTTTTAAGTGATTCTGTATCATAAGTAGTTATCTTAGAAAACTAGTAGGTAATTCATTTTTGGAATCAACTCTTTTTTTTAATGCTAGGTGAAATAAAATCAATGATTTGAAATGATGGATAAGATGTTTTAGGTAAACTTTGGGAATAAGAAACACAAGGACTAGGATTTGGCTATTTTTAAAGTACCCATCTTTTTCCTGTTCCTATAGAATGCCCAAACCAAGAATGAGAATGAGGGCCCTGTGTGGTTCACAAGGACAGTGAAAGCCATCAAATCTACTGATTTCTGTAAGAAAATGAGAACTGTAAAAAAACTTGCCAAACAGATTGGCATCCATCTGGTAGAGGCAAATTAATTCCCCTTTAACGATTGTTTATACCGTGTATCCAAAAAAACCCAAAAAAACAAAAAAGCCAGTATTGAGAGTTAATCAATTAAAATGTATTCACTTTAGTTTGCTGAAACAAGAGGGAACTGTAATCGGAGCAAAATTTATCTTACAGTATAAACATATAGAAACATGCATCTTCATTGGACTTTATGTAAATTAACCATGTTATAGCTCTGAGGTTTATGTTGTTACTGTGTGTTTACTTGTGGTACAAGGGGAAAAGTACTGGCTTCTGAGAGTACAGAGCTGTGTGAAGAATGTTTTAAGGTTTCCGAAATCAAGAACAAAACAAAACAAAATAAGAAAACCCAGATGGAAATCTAGATTTGACAGGGAAAGCAAAACAAACGAACCAAGGGCACCTCTAGTTTAGGATAAATTTCTTCCGCACCCTGTGTGAACGCCATTAACCTCAACAATACATTAATATATCCCTAAAAAGTCAAGTCTAGGCAACGTATACTTGGAGGGTATTGATATTTTAGATGGGACATACCCCCAAGACCTTGAACTTGCTAAAATTTTTGGTTATTAAGTTGAATTCAGTTCATCTCCGTGGAATTCTGTGCCTCAAAATAGTCACTGAGTATATATTTGCCCGGTCATTGTGCTAAGGGTAGAGAGGAGAATAATCCTAAGGTCTTGCTATTACTGAGCTGCTTATCGTCCGGTGTTACTGCTTCAGCTAATAATGTTTCTACCATAAAGAGCTGATCCAAAGTGGCAAAAAACTTTATGATTGTCCACTGTGAGGCCATTAGCTATCTAACCTTAGGAGGCCTTGGAGAGGACGGTGACATCCGCCAATCTCCCTGTTCTGCTAACCCCATCTGCTATTTTTTTAAATCTACCCACTTAGGACTGGTTTCCAAGCCTTCACTCTTCCCTCATTGGCGTGCATTCTCTACAGTGCAGCCTCCTCTGATACTTTGGGAGCTTTAGTAGCACGATATTGGTTAAAACTAGTCAGTTCCCACCTCCCAGGATACATCTGTGCCCTGATGCATGGTGTGTTTTTTTTTTTTTGTTTTGTTTTGGTTTTTTTTGCCTGATACTTCTCTTGAGAGGCAGGATGGATGGTATGCAGTGGTAGGAGAACAAGCACTAGAGTTTGTTTTCAAATCCTAGCTTCTTCTCTTTCTGTCCTTGTGCCCCTGAAAATGTGATATTATCTCTCTGTGGCTCAGTTACTTCACCTGTGAAATGGAAATGATCATGTCACCTGCTCCCTAGGATTGCTGTTAATGAAAACTAGTTAGTGCCAGTAAGGTGGTTTACAAAGAGATGGTAATCTTCCATAAATGTTGATGATTATCATCACTCCCACCTGTAGAGACTTTGTCCGCATCGACTTGCTCTCATTCTCGCCTGGGTTGCTCTGAGTTCCCAGAACCTGCTCACGCTGTTCCCTTCCTCCCCATCACTCAGCTAACTCCGACTTGATCTTCAGGACTCAGACTTTGGCTCTGCCAGGAGGCAGTTTTCCCACTTTCCTGCACTGTAGGCTATGTGCCTCTCTGAGATGCAGAGTTAACTAACTCTGTCATAAGATCTTGCACCTTATATTTACTTGTTTAGTTCTCCGTTCTTCCTCCCACAATATGTACACCTTGAGGGCAGAAACCGTTCCTTATTCATCTTTGTAGGGTTAGCCCCTGGCACAGTGCTTGGCTCCTTGGGTGTGTTCAGGAAAGCTGCCTCCACAAACAAACATAAAGTGAGAATCCACTAAAAGGAGTAACATAAAGTAGGTTATTTGACTCAATATCTGAAAGCAAGAAGCATTTGTGCTTAAGAGTAGGCAGGTGTTTCTGTGGGATACTGGTATGTTCATCGGTATATCTGGAATAATGATTACATGGTCAAGTAAAGTAAGGAATGGGGGATATGTCTCTCCTAAAAAGTTGCATTTTTGATAGAACAGTTCTTTTTTAAAAATATTTTATTTATTTATTTGTCAGAGGGGCAGAAAGAGAGAGAGAGAGCACGCACAAGCAGGGGGAGCAGCTGGTAGAGGGAAACACAGGCTCCCTGCTGAACAAGGAGCCCAGTGTGGGACTCAATCTGAGGGCCCCGAGATCATGACCTGAGCCTAAGGCAGAAGTTTAACAGACTGAGCCACCTAGGCATCCCAATTAGCACAGTTCTAACTACAGTGAAGAAGCAGAGTTTTCCAAATACTTGAGAGTATGGAACCCACCTTTGTTAGTATATTGAGAAACCCAATTACAGTTCCCTAAGGAACACAGTTTGGGAAATACAAGTCAGAACTAATACGAGCTGCTATAACCAAAGCTCATCTCTTTCCCTCTTGGTCCCAGGACGGAATCAGGAGCAGTGAGGCCTTCTTCTGGGTAGAGACTAGTTTCAGCTGAAACCTGAATGGGTCCATATATAGAAAGTTGAAGCCATTCAGAGAGAGTTGCTTTAGCTATTACAACCTGGCCTCATATGATTCTACTTCTCTTTTCAGAGGTATTTTCTCAGCAAAGAATATCAGAAATAGTGCCTCTACTTATTCATTTTTATTTATTTGTTTATTTTTATTTTTTTAAAGATTTTATTTATTTTATTTTATTTTATTTTTTATTTATTTGATAGAGAGAAACACAGCCAGAGAGGGAACACAAGCAGGGGGAGTGAGAGTGGGAGAAGTAGGCTTCTTGCCGAGCAGGGAGCCCGATGTGGGACTCGATCCCAGGTCTCTGGGATCATGACCTGAGCCAAAGGCAGTCGCTCAACCAACTGAGCCACCCAGGCGCCCCTTATTTGTTTATTTTTAAAATGATTTCTTTGTTTATTTGAGAAAGAGAAAGAGGGAGCAGAGGCAGAGGGAGAGAGAAACTAGAGCAGGCTCCACCCTGAGCATGGAACCCCATGCAGGCAGGGCTTGATCCCACAACCCTGAGATCACCCATGAGCTGAAACTGAGAGCTGGAGCCTTAGCTGACTTTGCCAGCCAGACACCCCAAGAACAGTGCCTTTAAGAAGAAAGGCAAGGGGGCACCTGGATGGCTCAGCTGGTTAAGCATCCAACTCTTGATTTCAGCTCAGGTCTTGGTCTCAGGGTTGAGTTCAAGCCCCGCACTGGGTTTCACATTGGTCTCCATGTTGGACATGGATCCTACCAGAAAAAAGAAAGAAAGAAAGAAAGAAAGAAGGAAAGAAGGAAAGAAGGAAAGAAAAGAAAGAAAAGAAAGAAAAGAAAGAAAAGAAAGAAAAGAAAGAAAGAAAAAGACGGACGCAGAATTTTAATAGGTTTATGGACATGATATGAGTTTTCAGGATTTCCTATCAACTGCATCAAAACCATCTGGGTCACTGGTCAAAAATACCGATTCCAGGGGACTCTCCTTGAACCTCATGACCAAACAGTCCACGAAGGGAAGACCAACAGCCTGTATTCATACTGAGGTCCACAGTGGTTCTACACTCTCTGATGTTTAAGAACTGTGGTTCTGGTTTGATCCAAAGTAGAGGACACTTGAAAATGGAAACTTTTTAATAGGCTCACCATTTACAATGTCATTTCTGTGAGTCATCAACTATTGCGTGTGGAATCATCATTATGATTCTGATTTCTTATATGTTTTTAAAATATGCATGGTAAAAGTTGTAAGGACTTAGTTGTTTTATTTTGCGAGAAGGAATATTATTAGAGCAGTGACTCAGGTCTCTGAGCCGCCTCCCCATTTTCTCTGTGAAACAGGAGTGGTGTCATCTGACCTTCCTCTGCGGGTAGGGTAGAGAGAATCAAGTGCGAAGGACAGAAAAACAAAGGTGAAGTGTAAGGTCTATGAAGAATAGAGTATTATGGTGCCTCTATGCAAATCTGGTGAAACGGGAGTCTTGTTACACATAATAATATTTTTCTAAGTAACCTAGTTTAATTTATTTGTTCTGCTGGGTTTAACAATACATTCTGATAACTTGGAGTTTAGAAAAAGCAGTGATTCAGATTTATTAAAAAATGAACATGATTTTTCAAAGCAAGGGAAACCTGGGATTGTATAGAATAGGCTCTTTATAAAGCATTCAGTTTGAATCTAACATGAGTTAAGTATTAGGATCACTATTCTAAATGTTTCTAAGTGACTCCACATTATAAGTAAATGCTCCTGGAAAACAAATAGGCAATTTGTTTATGAAATGAACCCTCTTCCTGAAGGCATGGGGTAAGATTATCAATCACAGAATGTCTACATCAGATTTACACAGCCCATTAAATAATTGGGGGTGGGATTCACAAACCCTAATATGAAATTTAACTTTAACTTTGGCTGTCTTATGCTTTGAAGAAAAACTTCCCTTTCTCCTATAAATATAAACCTTTTTAAAAAAAATGGAAACAAATTTGTTAAATTCACTCTATTAAAGGTGCATTGAAAAAGGTCACCAGACAAAATAAATTTGACCGAAAATAATAAAGTTTTATTCATGTACAGTGGTTAAGAACGAAGATATTGAAATAAATGATTTTAAGTGAGAACTGTCCTTTTAATAGGCCTCACTCTTCAGCCTTGTCTCATTTTTCATTTTCATGAAGATTTTAATATATTCTCTTCATTACATAAAACATGCCATATTTGGCCTTTTCATGAAAATGGATCTGATATTCTCCTTTGACAGCCATTCATGTGAAAAGAACAGGTCCTATTTCTGTCCATCGCCTACATGTACATATTCATAGAAATCATAGATTTTTTAGTAAAATATACTTTATGCTATAGAGCATCTTAGTCCCAGAAACTCAAAGCATTTGGGTCAATGACTGTATCATGTTTCCTTTCTCTGTGTCAAGTGACACGTGGTCAAGAGTTCTAAATTCCAAATTTAACTCCATCTAAATTCTGTGATTTCCATTTTCTACACAGAGGAACAGAAATACAGGCAATAAAATCAGCAGCCCAGGGGGCATTAACCCCAAATTAATCTTGAAGATTTTCTCTGTCTCTCTAGTTATGTGTCTAAGTATTGCTACTTTTTGTTTTTAAAGATTTTATTTTATTTATTTGACAGAGAGAAACACAGCCAGAGAGGGAACACAAGCAGGGGGAGTGAGAGAGGGAGAAGCAGGCTTCCTGCCGAGCAGAGAGCCCGATGCGGGGCTCGATCCCAGGTCTCCGGGATCATGACCTGAGCCGAAGGCAGTCGCTTAACCAACTGAGCCACCCAGGCACCCCTAAGTATTGCTACTTTTAATTTGAAATACAGTTTCTTCTAGATTCTTTTGGGGGGATGGATAAATGGACCTAATCATTCTTCTATCTTATTAACAATAATAAAGCAGGTGTGTGTGTAAGTGTGTGCGTGGTTTTACTCTGAGAGTGGTATTTTAATATCTGTTTGATAAATTTATCGGCCTCAGTTTAAACCTTCCAAGCAGGAAAAATTAATCATCCTTAGTGTTGTTTATCATTGTTTTCTTTTTGAAATATGAAAAGTATTGCTAAGTTTTAGAACTTACCGTGCGGTAGTCGTCCCATACTGAAAGACAGTTATATTGCACTCAGCATGGCTAGCTGCTCTAGGGTAGGTAAGAAAAGTATAATGATGTAGTTACTAAATGCAGAAATCAGTAGATTGGTTATATAATAGTCGGTAAGATATCCTCCCCCCTCCAACATCTTTTTTTTTTTTTTTTTTTTTTTTTTTTTAAAGATTTTATTTATTTATTTGACAGAGAGAAACACAGCGAGAAAGGGAACACAGGCAGGGGGAGTGAGAGAGGGAGAAGCAGGCTTCCCGCCGAGCAGGAAGCCCGATGTGGGACTCGATCCTGGGTCTCCGGGATCATGACCTGAGCCGAAGGCAGTCACCCAATCAACTGAGCCACCCAGGCGCCCAGCCCCTCCAACATCTTATAGCAAATTTCCATAGTGCTAAATTATATTCCTTGTTTCAAGTAACACCATAACTACTAGATTGTTTTCAATTTAATATGATCATGTTCTGCTGTCTTGGCTGAAAACAAGAAAAAGTAATTTCTCAAAGTGAAGTGTAGGTATGCCAGGCTCTTCACAGCGGTGGTAGTAGTGTGCCTGTGGGGGAGAGGGGGCACGGTAAGGTTCCCTGACTTGGATGAATCATAGGTCAATACAATGGCAAAAATAAAACAGCAACAAAGATGGAAAAGGCACAGGATTTTTTAAAAAAGATTTTATTTATTTATTTGACAAAGTGAAACACAGCCAGAGAGGGACTGAGAGAGGGAGAAGCAGGCTTCCCGCTGAGCATGGAACCCAATGTGGGGCTCGATCCTGGGTCTCCCAGGATCATGACCTGAGCCGAAGGCAGTCGCTTAACCAATTGAGCCACCCAGGCGCCCCAAGGCACAGGTTAAATGGAAAGGAGGACTTAAACTGCTTGGTCATTATTTTGTTGTTGTTGTTTGGGTTTGTTTTGTTTTTTATTTTATTTTATTTTTTTAAAAAAAGATTTTATTTATTTATTTGACAGAGAGATCACAAATAGGCGGAGAGGCAGGCAGAGAAAGAGGGGGAAGCAGGCTCCCCGCCAAGCAGAGAGCCCGATGTGGGACTCGATCCCAGGACCCTGAGATCATGACCCGAGCCAAAAGCAGAGGCTTAACCCTGAGCCACCCAGGGGTTTTGTTTTTTTAAAGGGAGTTACAACAAGGAGCAGTTAAGGACATAGAAATTGGCGGGGGGATTGTGGTTTATGATAATGATGGTCCCCAAGGAACTCGGCTTTCTTGGTGACATTGAAGTAAATTGCAGGACTCAAGATGTATAGGAAGAAGGAGAGATAATGAGATGTACAGAGAAGGCACGATGGCTGTTTTTATGGTATCGCTGATGATCAAAATGAATGGAAGGGAAGAGGGGATGAGGTGGAGTTACTTGGGTTAATTTTAATATATATAGTATGAATCGCAAAATTTGTATGTCTCTTCGAGGGATGAAAAAGTGTCTTAAGTAATTGCTGGCCACTATTTCAAGCCTCCCCTCCCCCCTTTTTTAAAACTTCCAGTATCTTTGATTTACTCGAAATTCCTATTTTCTTATTAAGCAAGATCACCTTGGTTTATATGTACTTGGGTTACAAATAAAATTTTTTTTTTTTTTAGATGAGGGAAGAGGAAGAGGGTGCTATAGCTTTCCCATCCAGAAACAGACATAGTTCTTACATAAAATCCTGACCCTAGAAGATGCCATATGATATAGGGGACATTTTACTTAAAATATAGGACCTTTTGGGCTTGGAAGAGCTCCCACTCTGAATGCTTTGCTTTTAACCAAAACTGTGATAAAAAGCCCATGTGTGTGTGCACGCATGGGCAGATACAAACAGGTGGAAAGTTCTCACATCTGTAGGATTTGGTTCCTAGGATTATAGGATTATTCACCATGCCCTGAAGATGCCTGGTGCTCCCGAATTCCATGGGCAAATCTGTGTTACTGTGGCATATATAGCCACACAGCACCTGAATACCATTGCTACCTTCTTAATTCTATACCATTCTCTCCAATTAGAAGCAGAATGGAAGGATGATTTCTGCTCATTTTACAAGAGGAGTGAAGCAGGAATGAACATTGTTCTATCCAAGTTATTTTCATTCTAAAGGGAAAAGGGGCCTCCACTCAAGTTACAGGGAAAAGTTTCCTGACATCTCTCCTTCCCCTCTTCTCTTCTGTGTTTTCCCTCGTCCTGGTCCCAATGAAAGGAGATTCACTCCTAACAGAATGTGTCATTTTAAGTTGACTTTCTCAGAGCTGAGCTAAGAGCCATTGCCAAGGCCAGTGGGCGTAAATTCAGACCGCCTGACAGGAGATGACAGGCTGCGGGATTTATGACTTATTTGAGTTCTCATACATCACCCTCTGTGTCGCTCGCTTATGATGGCCCTGCCAAAAGATAAAGAAGTGTAGGACGCTTGGTACGGGCTGTGGTGACAGGCCAGGGACAAATGTCTCTGTTGGGTAAATTGATTTGAATGGCTCTAGTGAAATATCAGGTTAGGTGGAAAATATGATTGGGTTTAATGATCCTGCTGACTTCGTAGACTGTCGGGATTCCAAATCCTGGACAAGTTAATTAAGGCATTCTATGAAGGGGGTGTGTGTGGTTATTTGTAAATCCACATAATTATTAACGTCAGTAAATACCACCATGTGAAAAGCCCGAGCTGTTTTAATATATTGAATCTTCATTGAGTACAAGAAGTATTACTTAAAATTTATAGGATATTTATCTGGGAAAAACTGTTGAGAATATTATTTCTTTCCTCACACCCCATAGTCAACAGAGAGCTAAAGGCATAAAAATATGTAATGAAAAGACAGAGAACAGATAAACCGTTCATTCTCTGCTGGCAAAATTTAGTAGACTTAAGCCATATAACATTCCCGGAGGGAGGATTTTTGCTGTGTGTGAAAGTGGTGTTAGAAGAATATTAAATAAATGGATTACCTTTTCAATTATGAAAAAAAAATATTGTTACCTAATTTTTTGACTGTGGCTATTCAGTTAAAAATAGTAGATCCTCTTTGTAGGGCCAGAATTTCTCTCATATTTCTGTTTTTCCATTTACAGTTGCCTCTCAGTTTCTGAGTTAACCTCCAACAGTGGTATGCTTTCTTTACTCTTCTCATCTCGAGGTGATTAACATTGACTGCTTATAGTTTCATTTTATTTGAGGTCCAAGAGCGACTGATTTCATCTTCTAGAAGTGTTACAAAATGTGCTTTTGCACTTATTTGTATCAAGAAGCCCTACTGACATCAAAGTGTAAGCCAGGGAGAGGTTCCCTGATGTTCCTTGGTCTGCGAAGCCTCAGGCAAGCAGTACCCTGGCCTCCTCTTCCCCTGTTCTGTCTTGATCTCTGGACCATTTCTCCTTTTTCACTTGTTGTACAGGGTGATTTCTTCATTCCAGTGAGTGACTGAGAGGCCTGGAAGGCCATCTGTACTGTGTGTGAGGAGGATGGTAAATTGGGTTCAGGGAAGAATGAAAC
This sequence comes from Spilogale gracilis, assembly GCA_004023965.1. Taxonomy (NCBI): domain Eukaryota; kingdom Metazoa; phylum Chordata; class Mammalia; order Carnivora; family Mephitidae; genus Spilogale; species Spilogale gracilis. The sequence goes on from PITA01007689.1 coordinate 48,724, forward strand.
CTATTGTTGCATGCGTTCTACTTTTAGAAATTAGAAACCAGAATCAGCATTTGTGAGCATTGTGTTCATTTGTCAATGGGGTACAGGGTGACAGAGCCAAAACCCAACTCTGCCTTCTGAGGAGAGACCCCTGCTTAAGTGCAAAACTTGGGACACCATCTGTGTGGAATATGGAGGTGCCTCTGTCTTAGAGTTGGGCCTCAGGCCATGCAGGCCTTGTGTTCTCCTGCATTTTCATCAGCTCTGAGGCACTGCAGGTGGCAGGCCTACTGAGAACTCATGTGTTTTGAGTTTATGTTTTTCAGTTTGAGGACTGTGTTTGCCCAGGTCGGAACTCCTAGTCATTTCTGGGCTGTATAGTTCCGCGGGTCTCCAGCCGGGCCATGTACAGCGTAGTTTCCATTCAATACCTTTATTGTTTTCTTCTTTATCTCCAGTTTTTTCTTCATATGATATCAAGAATCAGATTGAGAAATTTGTCCAAGGTCACACAGCTTGTAAGGGACAAGGCAGTTCTGAAGTCAGTCGTGCCTGACTCCACAGACACATTCTGTGCCACGCCATTTGTCCTGGGCTGTGTGGGAGATAAACGTCCGTCTGTCCCGTCCCTGCTCCAGGCTCCCGTCTTGGCATTCTCTCTCTCAGCGCTCTCTGACCCCTTCACCAGCCCAGCGCTTCTCCAGGACCCCCACCGCTAATGCCTTTCCTGCAGTCTTTTCATTGCCTGTTTATTCTCCTCCTTCAAGGCCTTAGATCACATGTCATTCTTGAGAAGCATTGTCTTAATCTCAAGTGGCCTTCCCAGTGACCCTCTGTCTTGACCCCCAAAGCTTTTTGTATAGCAGTGATCACATTTTTAAATTATTTTGCCCCCTTTGTCCATCCCAGCTCCCAGTGTAAACTCCCTGAAAGTAAGAGCACCACCAAACTCATGCACACCCGTAGGCATCAGTGCCCTGTTCATGGTAAGTCCCAGGAACTGTTTCATAAGCAAGTGAATAGCTGGATGAACAAATGTTCCTGGAGAGATGCACATATAAAATAATTCTAATCTTAGGAAAATTTTTTTTTTCAAATTGTGGTTAATTTTAAAATAGTCTTTTTTTTTTTTAAAGGTCTTATTTATTTATTTGACAGAGAGAAACACAGCCAGAGAGGGAACACAAGCAGGAGGAATGAGAGAGGGAGAAGCAGGCCTCCCGCCAAGCAGGGAGCCCGATGTGGGGCTTGATCCCGGGACTCTGGGATCATGACCTGAGCTGAAAGCAGGTGCTTAATGACTGAGCCATCTAGGAGCCCCTCATTTTGAAATATTCTAATCAAGTTTTGGAGAAAATGCTGTGGCTCATAGATGAAGATGGGCGAAGAAGGATGAATGGACATTAGGGATATCTAGACTGTCCCTGGAGGAGGGCATGGAGACCTGAGTCTGGTGCAGAGGTAGGATCTCAATACACAAAGATTGTGGGAAAAGCATTCCTGGAAGAGGAAACATGAAAAAGCACACAGAAGTAGAAATGTATAGGGTACACATTGATGTAACAGTAGAAAGACCTGAGTTCAAATTCTGACTTTTCCTCTCCATAGTTGTTGTTTGGGGGCCTTATATTTAAGAAACGTTTTTGAGAGCCTTCTAAATCCAGGCACATTACCTTCATCAGCTTTCCCCTCTTGAATCTCAATTTCTTTGGTTATTAAGTGAAGCTAATAATTTAGGGCTCAAAGGTTTGTTTGTTTGTTTGTTTGTTTGTTTGTTTTTATGAAATCACATTTGCCAAAGGTGTTTAACAGGTGCTTTCATCCATAGAGCTCGTAACTGAGTTTAGATGAGTTGCTAAATTCAGGAAAGGTTATGTGACGTCACAGAGCAGATCCTTTGTAATGCCACAATTAGAACTTTGCTGTAAAGGAACTATAGACTGTGAATAAATAAATGTAGTTTGTTCCTAAAGTCTGGGCTTAGGGTTGCAGGACATAAGCTCTAGTTTCAGTAGAACTTTGGGTTTTGGGAGACTCCGAAACATCATTCGGTCATTAGTGTCTCAGTCTCTTCGTTCTTAAAGTTGCTGTTATCATAAAAAGACCTGGAAGTGAACTTAACCTCTTGAGGATTTCAGTGAGGAAAGTGAAGATCACTTCACTGTAGAACCTTAAGCTTATGTGGAAAGGGCCACACGAAGTGTGTAATGGAAGTAATGTGTAAAGAGGAGCAGGCCCTTCAGTCATTTTCACAGTGTAAAGGTGCTACTGCCAGTCATAATTTTAAAACAGAGACATATAAATTAAGTGATGATTTGGGGTTAGCCAGATCCCCTAATGTCCTGAGGTTTGTCATGGTGAATTGTGGTGTCACTTAGCAAGTGCATACTTAAAGAGAAGAATGGGAAGGGAGAGAAGGTTAGCAGAATAGCAAGTGACTAGAAAATGTTAAATGTAGCCCAGAGGGGAAAACGAAAGGAAAGGGAGGGCATAGGAGAACCACAAAATGGAGCGACAGATCAGCCTAGCAGAGGAAATCAAGGAGGGGGGAATCCTATCGAAGGGGAAGAGTGCCTTTTCCTTTATCTACCAACACATCCCACTCTTCTTTGTGGTGTACCTGCCTCTTTGAAAGGGAAGTGATTGTGTTGGGGCCTGTCAATCTTCCTTACATGCTGACAATGCCTTGAGTGTTGTTCCCTGTGATCCCTACCTGCAGAATTGTAAAGCTCCGCTGATTGATGGCTCCTTTTCCATTGAGCAGTAAACTAGGTAAGCCATATTTAGCCTAGGTTCCTTAGGTGTCATCTCCAAGGGGAAAATACACTGAAATTCCAGAGTCTGATCCCACTTGCGATAGTGCCTATTGGATGGATACTTTACATATGGTTTTCCTATTATCTCCATTTTCCAGATGAGAAAAACAAGGCTAAGACTAGTTAAATAATTTATCCATGATGGTGGAACTGGATTTGAATTTCGTTCTCTCTGAGTCCAAAGCTCCAACTGTATTTTCTACTTTTTAAAAAAAATAAAAATTAGTATGTATACATACTGATTGGGAGGAGATTGTGAGTTAATTTTGAAATATAAGATTATCTTCAGAGAAAGTATTCTTTTCTCTCTCTTCTTAATGTTGGCTAGGAAATTAGAATAGGAAAGATATGCCAAGCATGCCTTTGTGTTGGGAATAGCTAAAATTGCTCACTTTTAACAATAAAGTTCTGCCATCTGGGATATTGCAGATTCTCCTAAATTGGTATGGTCTGTCCTGCTGTCTTGGAAAGGGAACAAGTAGTGCAGGGGAAAGGATTCAAAATGCAGCAAAGGAATTTTTTTTTTTTTTCGGTAAGATTTTGCTTAATTATCACTGCAGTGGAATTGCTGCCCAAACTCAGAAATCTTTTATTTCCACTCAGTGCGCAGCCCAGGAAAGCTTCAGAAGGTATAGTACAAACAAATGCCATTTCATTTTTTTTTCCACCTCTTAAAAAAAGTTAATCAAGAATTCATTTTTTAGAATAATCCTCTGTTAAATCAAGCAGTCAGACAATGCAATGAGAATTAAGGAAAATGAAATGGTAGAGATTATCATAAAAATATGAAATGTTGTCAAAAGCCCTACCAAGTGAATTGGTTAATAAGTACCTCCAATTTATTGCCTTCTGGGTTCTCTTTTCCCATCTTAGTTATAATCCTTGACAAATATCCTTTTTAGGTGCTAGGAGTGGCCAGTAGCCTTGAAAGCAAAACAAGACAGTGGAATGAGTTGGGAAAGTTGGGAATGGGGTGGATTGATATGCCTTAGGATCAAGGATTTTTGTAGGTGAATGTTTACTTGAGTACAGCCAGTTTCAGCTATGACCTTCCATCCTTTTAAGCCTGACTGGGAAGTTTGCTAGAAAAGTAGCAGAAGGATCTGAAATTATACACTTACATGGTTTTCCCAGATTTTTTTTTTCCTTCAGATTTTATTTATTTGACAGAGAGAAAGAGACAGAGAACACAAACCAGGAGAGCAGCAGCAAGAGAGGGAGAAGCAGGGTCTGTGCTGAGCAGGGAGCCCGATGCGAGACTCGATCCCAGGACCCTGGAATCATGACCTAAGCTGAAGGCAGATGCTTGACTGACTGAGTCACCCAGGCACCCCTTTCCCAGATCTTTTATTTATGAGGACTACTAAGTCACAGAGATGGAGCAGTAGGCTTGGTGAGGATCATTTGGCTTATAGCATCTCAGGATCTGTGGTCTGGGACCACCCCTGCCACGTCAGTCCTGGGCCAGCTGATGTGCTGCGAGGCCCCAGCAGGCTGCATTCCTCAGAGGCAAGCAGTGCCAGTGTGTGCTGAGCTTCTTTGTGAGTGTGAACTGCCCGCCTCACAATCCGGATTCTAGTTCTGTAAAGCGGCGGTGAGGAAAAAGGGTCTCCTTTGTCTCTGATTGCACAGCAGTCTGTGGTTGGAAGACCGTCCTTTTCACCCAAATAAATTGAGAGTGACCAGGTAAAGGATCTTTCCTGAATATAGCATGGCTATAAGATTTCTCAACCTCAGCGCCGTTGACATTTTCGACTGGATAGTTCTTTGCTGAGTGGCTGTCCTGTGCATTTTGGGGTGCTTGGTGGCATCCCCGAATGCTCTCCACTAGCTGCCCCCAGTCATGACAGTGAGAGATGTCTCTAGACATTAACAGATGTCCGCTGGAGTGGGGGCAGGGGGCACACATTATGCCTTGGTTGAAAATCACTGCCTTAGACTTTGTGCCCTTTGCAATAAGACCACTGTTTATTATTTGTGTGTTTTGTTTTATTTTGTTTTCTTTCCTTCTAGTTAGGCTCAGCAAAGCTAGGCCTTCTTCAAAGACAGACTTCTAACACAGATCTCTGATTCTTCTTGAGAAAACATTGCATTTTGACCTTTGAGTGGCTTAGTGTCCCCAAATGTGAAATAGGAAGTCGATGAAGGCGGTAGTTTATGCAAATGTTTTTGAGCCCATGTCCCCACCCCTGAGTTTGGGTTAAGGATTTGCTATGGACTAGCCACGTGACCTTGGCCAAGTGGCTTTACAGGATCTCAGTCTGCCTTCATCTGTGAGACGAGGGGAGTAACAGTTGTCCCCTTTTACCCTTCGTGGCGAAGATGAGAAGTCAGTGCCAGCAGATAGCACGCTGCCTGACCCATGCTGAGTGCCCAGTAAATGTTTGCTCTCATTATCACTATTGCTGATCATATTTTTGAAAAATTACTTGGCTTGTTATTATTAAGCCAATGTTTATTCTTTCTTTACGAAATACTTCCCACGTTTTGTATCTCAGAAAGTAGACTCACAAGTGCAAACACACATGCACACGAAAACACAGACACACACCGTGGGATTAGCTCTCTGGTTTCGTACACTCTCTTGGGACAAATTCAGGACATTCTGATTAGCCCCTTAGCGTTTTCTGCTTCTCTTCTCACTGTTCCTGTTTCCTCCCATTCTTTCCTTCTGGAGCCACCATCAGATGAAGCACAAATCGTCTCCTTGATTTGCAGTCTGTGCGCCGATGAGAAAACTCCGATAGTGGCTTTTGATTTTATGCTTCATTGCCTAGGCTTCTCGTAAACACCATGGCATCTTAAAAAACAAAAACAACTGCTTTCTTTTGGCCAGAACTTTTATCAAATCTGTGTGCATAATGGCACATATGTATAGAAAATGAGAAAATCCATTCTTATGTGTGTATGGTGGGTTTTTTTATTTTATTTTTTATTATTTTTTATTTTTTTGCTGACCTTGAGGGAACACTGACTCCACGTTTGCTTTTCATGGCATTGCCCACATCCCTCCTCCTTCACCTCCTCCTGCTCCCCATTCAGTTCCTCAACAACCGGCAATCACTCTGCCCTCCTGCTCCAAATTTATGACCGAGAACAGGTCATAAACAGCGACGGCCAACCCTAATCCCAGGGACTGCACCTTCCCGTTTGCCAGAGGTACGACAGCTTGATAGGACCGTAAAGAATAAGTCTGCATCCCCACTTGCCCCATGAATCATGCTTTACAAAAATGACTAGCAAGGGGGTACTGCAGGGACTACTGGTGACTCGAAGCCCCGAGGCAAGGCTTGCCCTCAGCCACCCAGAGCAAAGGGTCCCCATGCTTGTCCTCTCTGGGGTGGCCTGACAAATCAAAGTGATCTCACAACTAAGAAGAGCATGTCAGTTCACAGATACCCAGGGAGCAGGCTTTTGTAGTGATCCATGTGGTGTGGTGGTGATCCTCAGAGAATCACAAAGGAAATGACGCACCTGGAAGGCCACACCTCCTAGAGACACCTGGGAAGTAGGAACACATCCTTTCAGAGGTCCCCTTCCTCCTCTGTTTGCCGCTTGGTATATGTCCTTGGCTGGTACTCTCAAACTTGAGAGTACACGGGAATCACTGTGATGTTCTTGTTGAATTTCTGATGGAGGTAGTTTGTACTGGGCCCAAGAATCTGTATCCTTTGGCGACACCCCCTCTCCACCCAGGGGATGCTGATGCTGCCAGTCTTTCAAGTACATTTATTTTTTTTTAAAGATTTTATTTATTTATTTGACAGAGATCACAAATAGGCAGAAAAGCAGGGAGAAAGAGAGGAGGAAGCAGGCTCCCCGCGGAGCAGAGAGTCTGATGTGGGCCTTGATCCCAGGACCCTGAGATCATGACCTGAGCCAAAGGCAGAGTTTTAACCCACTGAGCCACCCAGGTGGCCTTCAAGTACATTTTGAGCAGTGAGATCCCTAGAGTGTTTGAGAGCTGGCTTTCCCTCTCCCTTTCTCTCCCCACCCAGAACTCTGTCTTTTGGAGTAGCACTTGTCAGCTGCACAGCATAACGGATCATCTCTCCAGTTGGTTTTGGGCAAAACTAACGTCCTCTGTGTCCCAGAACTCAGAGATCCAGAGACATATCATTATTATGGAGTTCAGTCTTCTTCTCCTAATACGATTAAAAAAAAAGTATCCTCCCGACACATGGTCTTCCGGGTTCTTCTGTGACCAGTGTTGTAATTACAGAGTCTCAAGCCAGCACTGCAGAGAACAGCTAGTTCTTTGGTCATTTAGCTCTGAGTGTAACAGGGGCATATGCTGAAATCTTCCCTTACCTGTTAATCCAGGCTTATGCAACACAGCAACACAAAAACCTATGTAACAACTTTCGGCATTTCTGGAAACCCTGCTTTCTAGATCCGACCGCAGTAGCTGTGGTCTTGAGTTTGAGAGCCACAACTGGGGTCTGCTTGGTCCTTGTGAGAGGACACATAATGGAAGCAGCTAGGGGCAGGGAGAGCCTGATGATTTATACATGTACATGTAGCTTGAAAGGGGTAAGTTCCTTCTATGAGCAAGACCCATAAGCTAACGTTAGCAAGAGTGAGTGTGCTTGTGGATCAAGGGTTGGACTTTAGGATGTGCTTCCAGATAGGGAACATTCCCTCGATCTGTTCGCTGAGATGATGCGTGCCGTAGAAATGACTTGGCTCTGGTTCCTCTGTCCAGCTCCTCCCCACGTGCTTCTTCGAGTGCTGCGTGACTGAAATCTATGGAGGTTATCCATGGGCTTTCTGGAGAAGCAGCACAGGGCTTAAATCAGACAACCTGGGCTCAACCATCCACTGTTTCTTGAATGACCTGGCTCAAGGTCTTCACTGTCTGGGCCTAAATGTCCTCCTCCATAAAAACTTGAACACAGGTACTTACCAGGGTATTTTTGAAGACTCTTTGAGATAAAACAGAAAGGCTTAGCATATTATCTGACATGGTAGCCACTCCATTACTTTTATGCCATTATATCTTGAAGCAGTTTGTTGATACTAACTTGGACAGAATTGATCAGCATATGATAGTGACCACTTCTGTGGGCTCTGGAGTCAGTCTGTCTGGGTCTGAACCTTAGCCTACCTACTTCTTTGTGGTGTGTCCACTGAGAGGCTTACTTCAACTATTAGGCCTCAGTTTTCTATTTTGCTTTTTTTTTTTTTTTTTAGTTTTCTGGATTTTTGTGTAGTAGGTGAATTACTAGCTATAAAATGCTAAGAAGGGTTCCTGACATAATGAGTGTTCCTAATATTATGACATGAATTTTATTTGAACACGTGGAAAGTAGTAAGGAAAAAAAAAAGCAACTAATACTCTCCTCCTCCCCCTCCTCCCCCCGGAAAAAACCCAGAACAAAACAAAGCAAACACACACACACACACACACACACACATACACACACACATACACACATACACACGCACACACATGCACACACAGGCATACACACACACTCTACTTCCACAACCTACTTTAGTTTTGGTATGTATCTAAGATGTCATTCTCCTAGACTATTTTGAAGTAGTTTAATTCTGGCAGGAATTAAGAGTTATAGTCTTATAAAAATTAATTTGGGATAGATCATAAAACTAAATGCAATACTAAAATTATAAAGCTTCTAGAAGAAAATTTAGGAAACTATTTTTGCATTCTTGAAGTGGGCAATAATTTCTTGAAGAAAATACAAACATAGTAAGTGTAATAGAAAATATCAGTAAATTGAACTTGATCAAAATTAAGATCTTCTGCTCTTCAAAAGATACCCTTAAGAAAGTTAAAGGGTAACTCATAGATAGAGAGAAAATATTTTCAAGGCATCCATCTAAAAAGGGCCTATATTCAGAATATATAGAGCTCTCCTACAAATCAGTAATAAAAAAAAACACTCAACAAAAAATGGGCAGAAGAATTGAATTGATATTCCATAAATATACGGAAATGACCAATAGGCCTGTGAAGCGATGCCCCACATCTTTAGTAATCAGGGAAACATATAATAAAATTACAATGAGGTATCATTTCATGCTTAAAAAAATTATTAAAAAGATTGACAGTACCAAATTTTGATGAGCGTTGGAAGTACTGGAATTTTCTCTTTTTTAATTTTAATTTTAATTTTATCTTTGTTTTTTTTACTTTTTATTTTTTGAACTACTGATATTTTCATGCACTGTAGATGTGAATTTAAATTGGTATGACTATGTTAGAAAATTGTTTGGCAATTTCTAATACAGCTAAACGTAAATCTTAAAATAGGATCCAGCAAGTTCACTTTTAGGTATTTACCAAAGAGCAGTGAGGACACATAATCACAACAAAGATTTATGTAAAAGCATTCATAATAGCTTTGCAGTAGCCTCAAACTAGAAATAGAACAAGTGCTTATTAACAAGAGAGTAGAAAAATAAAACATGTTGTATTCATGTGATGGCATGCTACTACTAATAAAAATGAACCATAGATGAAGGCAGCATCACGTATATATCTCAAAATTAGTTAGCCTATTGGAGAAAAAGAGCATATATTATATAATCCATTTATATAAAGTTCAATAACAGGCAAAACTGATCTATATTATGAATCAGAACACTGACTGCCTGTGATGGGTAGGTATTGACAAGAAGGGACATGAAAGAGCTTTCTGGGGTGATCGAATTGTTCTCTGTTCTCATGGGAGTGTTGGTTTCATGGACATATTGATTTGTTAACATGCATCCAGTCGTATACTTAAAATCATGTGTTTCACCTATGGAATTGTACCATATATATGAATTATTCTTGAGGGTCTCTCTGAGTCCAAATTACGTGTTATCTTCTTTTCTTCTATTAGAATTTCTGCTCTGCAGTTGGCCATCATCTGGAGAACAGAGAAATAGGAATATCATAACATTAAAATGAAGGCCCCTTAATTAATTATGTATATCTCTCTAAAGTCTGCACCTTGCCCTCCAGACAGATTATTCCATTGTGAAGCCTCTCCAGGGGGAATCTCTTACAAGTGCCCTTCATTTCTAGGCTTCCGCTCTTTGCCTTTCCTGTCCCTGTTTTGTCCTGGGTTATCTCCTGTAGAATTGAATTGATGACCCTTTCCACTTGAGTTGGACTCTTCATTCAGATTTTTCCAAGCACATTATAAACTCTAATTCATTAACATTATCATAAATGGTAATGTCCTGTGAAAAAGAGAGGTGATGGCACCAATTAAACTAATCTTCTTGTAGTCACACATCAAATCAATGTCGGTACAAACACTTGAACCAAGAATTGAGCCATCCCCATTCGTCTGCCAGATTGATGGCAGCACAGTGACTGCAGTGAAAGCTAAACCCTAGTCCACACATGGAAAATGTGCCATGCTGCACTTGCCACATGGATCTATGGGGAGTAGGGACAAGGAGAGAGACGGAACAGACCTGGACTGTTCGAGCGTCTGATAGGCAATGTATACAAGACAAGTGGTGTTTATCTATGCAACACAGATGAGGAAATCTACAGAAGAATATCCACGCATCCATTCACAGAATTTCGGGGTGGGGTTGGAGCAGAATCACTTTATTATTGACTTAATTGAGACCGAGATCACTAAAGTCACATACCCAAGGTCACAGAGCTTGTTCTGTCCCAGATCTGCTGACTCCCAGCCCTGAGCCATCATCACTGCAGACCTCATGTGTTCCAAGTCACATGAGACATTTCCCATTTCCTTGTTTCTCCTGTGTTTACAAAACAGAAACATTCAAATATTTTATTTCATTTGGGCAGAGGGTATTAAATAAACTTAATATAAGCATTGCCTCCCACTGCAGGGAGTCTAACAATAACTGACAGTTGTAGAGTAAGTACTCTGAGCTGGGTACTCTTCTAAATGGTTTGCATGGTTAATTCATTTAATTCCCACAATATCCCACTGTAGTTTTGTACTGTTGGTGATACTACGGAGGACCCCTCATTTTACAGTTGTGGAAGCGGAAGCATACGGAGGTTAAAAAACCTGCTCCCAGTGTTCAGATGGTGGAGCCGGAACGGGAATGCAGAATGCTGGTTTTAGCAGTCACGCTGCTCTGACCTGCCTCCTCTCTGTAAGGCAGGAGATGGAGAAGATGTGTTTCTTTTGGAAAAAAGAACTAAAATGTCAGTGAAGCAAACCTATGTGTGACTAATGAGTGTGTACAATAACAGCTGATATTTAATGGGCAGTTGTTGCTGTTCAAAGTGGTTTATTTCATTTGAATTTTCACAACTCAGCAAGAAAATGTTGTTGTCATTCCCTTGTTACACTTGAAGAGACAGACATGTACAATGCTAAAGGAGCACGCCCATGGCCACACTGCTGGGAGGAGGGGGAAGCTGCAGAGTCTGGCTCCTAGGGATGCTTCCCCTGCAGGACCACAGGAACCTTGTAATAAAATGGCATTTAGTCAATCAGCTTTAATTGATGAGATACTAAACAGAGTCTGCACTAAACAAAATTTCACCAGGGAAACATTTATGCTTCGCTACTTCTGAGCTGGAAAGGTTCTCTGATTTGATGTAGACTGCCTTCAGTTCATGGAGCTGGCATCAAACCAGATTTAGAAAGGACTGGATTTTCTCTGAGGTCTTCCTGGTCGGTGTGACCCAGCACGTATCTCAGTTTAAATCAGTGAATCGGAAAGAAGAGACGAGGTTGGGAGTGATGGCAGTGTCCTCCTCAGGGAGATGCCAACATCTGAAAGAGGAAAGGGGGGTACTTGTTCCAAAAACAAAGCAGTAGTAGAGGGTTGGTTTTGAACTTAATGTAGGACTTGCTCTTCTATCTCCCATAACTAAGATGAAAAAGTTTGCACCAAGCATTCACATTGGTATTTTTTGTAAAAAAAAAAAACCAAAAAAATATATATGTATGAAATTATTTTGGTTTTTTGTTTGTGTTTTGTCACATTTTTTAAGTCATTTAAATTTTAATGCTTCAAAAGAGAGTATAGGGATTTTGTTTTTGAGGAATGTGCTTTTTAAGTTTAAAGCAAGCTGGCTTAAACAGAGGTAGACGACCATGTATGTGTCCCTGATAAGGGGATGCTGAAAGTCAGTCCTTGTGGTTGAAGAACTTGGATTCTACTCCTCCAAAGCAAGTTCTCTACATTTATTGGAAACTTGAACGTCATGGGAGGTGTGTCTGGGGAATCCAGGCCCTCAGTAGAGGGAGAAAATGATTTCTAGGATAAAGCTTACATTGACATTGGGTTAGGAAGCTCATAGCTCATGCTGCTATGAGGAATGAGAGCTGATTTTTTGTTTGTTTGTTTTTGAGGATTACCTTTCCAGAAGACCTGAGATTCGTGGATTCTCATTTATAAACCTCATACCCTCCTGTAGTTACCCTGGACTGATTTTTGGCTTATGAAGAGTGATGTGCTACATTCTGCACAAATCCATGTCCTGTGGGCTGAGACAGGAAATCCAGTCTGAACTTTTGTATCCACAGTATTAGAGATGAAGTCCATTTCTCCTTGTAGGGAGCTTTCTTAGTGTTAAGATGCAAAAAGGGCTCTTCTCCCACAGTCTTGTCTCCTGGGCTATCATTTTGTAAGTAATTATCCCAAGTAAATGCCAGTGCTCCAGTCAAGATCCCAAAATTCACTAGACAAGATACGGTTCACCTTGCCAGCCCATTACAGATCAGAGGTTGCCTGTTTAGAGCCTACTTCTGCAGGGTTTCTTGGGCTTTCTGCTTGCATGGGATCAATCTCATATTTTTGATTATGTATGAATGTGCTTGCATAACTGGGCCGTGCACAAGCTGCTGGCCTTTTATTACCAGCTAATGAAGGAGAGGGGCGGAGGTCTTATTTTCCAGAAAACACTAAGATTCTGTTTCTTTCCTTTCATGTTTCACTCATCAGCTTTTTAATTGAATGTATCATTCATTCAAAAGTAGTCATGTTTTTGCTTTGGGCCAGTCCCTCTGCAGGCACTGGAGATCTCTGCATGAAGGCAACAGAAAAGAATGCCCTCTCCTGAGGATTACTTCTCCTTGTGGCTGTGAAATGGAAGCAGCTAAGCTCACAGAGGAAGAGCTGACATGTACCCCATCCTGACCCCGTATTTACTACATGCCAGCTGCAGTGTTTTTTTTTTTAATTTTTGCTTTTAATTCAAGTATAGTTGACATATAATGTTGTATTCATTTTTGGTGTGCAACAGAGTCATTTGACGATTTAAGGAGAAGAGAGGGGGCGAGAGATCGGAGGCTTGGACAAGTCAGCACCAAGGCCAGGGAGCTGAAAGCCGTGGTGGAGGTGACGGTCCTTGCCAAGTTGGAATAGCGTGGTGGCAGGGGCTGTGTGCCTGGTCTTATCTGCCAACTGTGGAATGTGAGGACGTTGAAATATTTCAACCAAAGAAGTTACCTAATTTACTTGAGATTTAAAAAAAAAAAAAAAAAAAAAAAAAAAAGGTCGGTGGCTCGTGCAGAGTCCAGGCAGGAGATGAAAGAGGGCTTGGCCGTGGATAGACTAGAAGGCTCTGTGTGTGGTGAGATTGTAGAGCTTCCTTGAGAGCCACTTCCCGCTCCATTGCACCTGCTGCTTCTATCCCCTGCAAGAGGATTTTTGATGTAAGCAAAAACTTTTCACACAAGTTTGTCCTGTTTGGGGACGCACCCTCTGTGCAGGCATTCCTGGTCAGAATATGCTGCTGGGAACCCCGAGAGTTGAGGGGCAGCAGTGAGTAAATTACGGTAGGAGGGACCGACTGAGGATTCCCTGTGTAACATTAGATATTTACTTGGAACGCCCAGAAGTCGGGCTAATGCCACCTACAAATGTTCTTTTGGGCACCCTGTGATTTTTTTTTTTTTATTAATAGCCCTTTATCTCCTCAATTGCCTTGTCCATAGATGTCTGATAGCGACAATTTAGGTTGGGGCGAAACCAATAATAGTCTTTTCTTTCTGAAGGAGTCTCCTATCGGCTGGTGGCTATTGAAATAGAGGACAAAGCATAGTTTTTGCTGAAAATGAGAGCAGATGTTATTTGGATTACCTTTTGTGAGCTACAGGGTTCAGTTGAAGTGGATGTCACATGTAAATACAGCGGTAGCTTGCGAGCTACAGCTTGCGAGCTACAGATGTCTGTAACAGCCATTCCACATGTTCCATTAGTATGTGGGATTCTACTACCCTCTGCTTACTGCTGTGACTTCTCTGGGCCCCTCATGTTTCTTCCTTCAGGACATACAGGGGCAGCATAGGCATTGATTGCCCCTATGTTTCCATCAAAATAGAAGTTTCTGATCCTTTCACCTTCTCTGCTAGTCATAAGAAGACAGCATCTTATAGGATTCCAAGAAAGATGGGTCATGGTGATGCTATATTCCATTATAATAATAGTTGATATTCATTGAGTACCTACTGCTTGCCAGGATTGAGCCACTTGTTATATATGTCATTTTATTTAGTTCTCAGAGCAGCTTTAAAGGAAGGCAATATTGCTCCTACTGTGAAGACGAAGAAATTGAAGCTAAAGACATCTTGGCTTGGTGGTGGTTGGAGCAAGTAATATAATTTCCTCCTTGTACCTTGCAGAGGCCTAACCACATAGGGGATATCGTGTTAAGATCTGAATAATGCATTTTCAGGGAGACATTGGCAAAGGAAGAAAGGTCAGAGGAGAATATCTAAGATGGTTTAATTAAATCTGTACACATTTCTCATCCCCACTATGGCAGACCTGCAAAATGGTACCTCTTTACTGGTGGAGATAGAGCAGTATGTATGCATGAACATTCTTACCTCAAGAGGAAAAAGTAAGGGATGGTGTGGGAATACATAGAAGGGTAGACAAAGCCAGCCCGTGAAATGGTAACTGGGTCCTGAACAGATAGAGTTGAGGTAGGGAAAAATAGGCTGGCACTGGGCGCATTCCAGGCTAAGTGAACAACATGCTAAAAACTCAGAGGCTGAGCAGGCAAATTTAGGGACTTACAGGCCACTTTGGATGATTAGAACATAGTGCACATGTTAGGGAGTGAGTGGTAAGATGCAAGGCTGGAGATGTGAGCAAGAAACAGATCACATAGGGCCTTGAAATGTAAAGGGGTTTGTACCTTATCATTTTTTTTTGTTTGTTCCTTATCTTAAAGGCTAGAGAAACGAAACATTTGAAGCAGGGGTAGGATATGTTTTCACTTAACTCCATTGTAGAGAATAAGTGTAGTTTTGGGTTGGGGGGAGGTTTTGCAGTAATCCGGGTGAGAAATGATGGTGGTCTTAATATCTTGACAGTGGGAACAGAAAAAAAGGGCACAAATACAGAACATTCTGATCAGACAGACACCTGGAAACAAGGGTCTGAGGGGATAGAGTTAAAAAATATTTGGAGGGATGTCGTGTGGAGGAGGGAGATCATTTATTCTATTTCTGTGCAGGCAGAATAGAAGACTAATGGAAACAAGACATTGGGAAAAACATTTTAACCTTATTATGATAGGATGGTCCAAAAATTGCAAGTCCAAGTTTACCATCCAACACTGAATGTGTCCAAACATTTTGTTTGAATTCAGAGTATATTTTTAAATGCTTTGTATGCACTATAGACTAGGTAACAATGCACAGAACACTGGAGACTGAGATCCTGAAGATTAACAGCTAATTAAAATCAGTGAAATACATGTCAGTGATATGAACAAAGGACTGTGGTAATTAATTCTGCCTAGGGTCAAGAGGAGTTATTAATCGAGATGGTGGGAAGTAGCTGAAGAGTCAGAGAGAAAATTTGTTTGGTATCTGGAGGATATCTTTGTGAAGTTGTCCAGGGAATATGTAGAAATATGAATCGAGAACTTAGAAAATAGGGCTGGAAAATAAACAGTGGGGAATTTTCAGTATAAGCAAGGATCATCAAAGCAAATGTCCACAAAAGGTAAGCGGGTAATATACATAAGTGAAGTGGATAAGGCATAAGACATTAAGGAGTAGTGGGGACTATAGAAAATTGGAAAGCAAATGATATTTCCAAAAGATATTTCTTAGCTCTAATAGATGGTGATGTAGGAGTATTAACCCTGTGTGTCTAGAGCTCTATATTTATGTTATGTTCTAGTGAATGTTTTCTTTTTTTTTTCTCCATACAATATATCTTTGGTCTTACCATGATCCAGAGATTGTCAGATTGCCTTTTATGTTCTAAGGCGCTTATGAAAGCTATAAATATAAATGAAATTTTCCCAAGTGCATAGAACACTGATCTGTATACACCTACAATTCTCAAGTGGGTAACCAAATCTTATTTGGTATACAGCCTTTCCTTTTTCTACATCTGAGGACTCATGCTGCCATAATGTTATCCAAGGAGATCACTCAGAACATTATCAAGTAAGGTACAAGAGACAGAGATAAAAATATGATGCTAATTTGAGTCCAGTGAAGTTTGGTTGTTTACAAAGAGCAATCAAGTGCATAAAATGTGATGACTATGGTATGTTTTCAGACATTAGGACATTGCTTTTCTGTCATAGTGCTAGCATTGTAATCAATGGTGTTAAACCCCTACAAATGTGTCACTTCATATCCTAGCATCCAAAATGGTACTGAAAACAAAGTAGTTTAAGATCCATCGTAGAGAACAGGGACCAAAGATGGAATCCTGAGTAACAACACACAGACGAGTGAGGAAGACTCTTGAGAGAGGTAGGCTTTTAGAAGGGGCCAAGAGTAGTATCACCAAAAGCAAGAAGGAGAGAGCTTTAAGGAAAAGATCAGTTTGACGTATCATGTAGATGAAAAATGGTGAAGCCATCAGGCTTAACATGTAGGGGCTGCTGATGACCTTTGAGAGGGCAGTCTAATGACAAGAGCTATTGGGATCCCAAGTCTGGGCAATGATCAGAGGTCAATGAATGGAATGGTGGTAGACAACTCTTTTGGTGAGTTTGGCAGTAAAGAGAAGGAGGGAAGCAGCCATCTTCCAAGGATGAAGCAAGGTTAAAGAAAGATTTTACTTTTTTTTTTTTAATGGGATAGAATTGACAATATTGAGATGAGGAGAGTGATAATTGATGAAGCAAGGTATGGAATGAGGCATAAAATAGCTCAGAATTAGAGCAATTGAGAATTTTCCTCCTTTCAGACAGGTAAAAATATGAATCTTTGGAGGTAGTAGAGAGGAAAATTGAGGGAGCTTATGCTTGATGACTCCACATTTTCTCTGAAGTAGATGCAGGACGGGGTTAGTAGAGATGTGTGGGGTGGAAAAAAATAGAAACAAGTTTGGAACAGCTGCTGTAGGGAATTTAACAGGGGCAAATAAAAGGATCACTGAGGTTCAAACTGAGGTTCGAAACCATTAAGGAGTAATGATCAGCACAGATGTGAGCATTTCTGCACCAGTACTAGGGCGCCCGGGGACAGGAAGGTGAGAAAGGAGGGTTCGGGTTATTCCAGCCTTGGAGAATGACCAGCCAGACTCAGCAGAAGGTCACAGGGGTGAAAATATTAAGCAACAGGGAAGCAGGCAGGTGAATAAATGGCTAATGGAGCTCAGGCATAGGAGGGAAGTAAAAGGAGTCAGGAGATGGCAGATTTGCTGAGAAAGTCCCTGTGATAACTATATTTATTGGGTACTGGAATAACAGACTCTTGCCTTAGGTGGAACTTTAATCTGACTGACCTCCAAGGTTCTTTCTAATTCCAAGACTCCTTAATTCTAAATGTAAGCAACCATAACTAGTTCCTATGCTACTGTCATAATTTCATAGTTGTCAGGATATATATGTGTATACATACATATATATGTAAATATGTGTATGAATATACAATGTATATATTCCATGTATATATGAATATATAAATATATATACAATGAATATATTCATATAAATGGAATACATTCTATATATTCCATTCCTTCTACTTATCCCTAGTGCATCGAGCCACTGGGGACATTGCTTTGCATAAGAAGACTGTCCTGAGACCTATTCATATTAAAACCTCTAGGTAGATACTTGTACTACTTCCCAGTGGGTCTCTAAGTAAGGTCTCTCTCTGTTTTTTTCATTTCATTGCAGCTACAAGGACCTTCACCTCCTAGTGAGATTTTGGATCTCTCTGACTCAGGTCACAAGGCAGCTATCCTTTTGTTTCATTCTTATCAGTTCTTGTGACTTCTGCTGGAGAGTAGTTAATATGAAGAGAGGTGCGATTGAAAGATGGGGACAGTCAACCTCATGTGTTTGAGATTAACAGGGGGAGAGATTCAATGCCAAGTGCTTTCTCATTCTGAATCTCATCTCTGGAGTCAGATGGCACTTTCCTGTACTTCCCAGTTTCTGTGAAAGTACCAGGAAACGTACATTTCTTGCCTCTGGCCTTGGCTTGAAGGGTCTGGGAAAAGCAAGGGTCAAATGGGTTATTTCTTTAGTGAATCCGCAGATTTCACCCTGGGACTGGCTACCTTGCTGTTGAGACAGCTAAATGCACGAAGCAACAGATTTGAAATGTGCTCCAGACTCCGTGGAACCAGAGGGTTTGAATCTCTGCCAGGGCCTTAGTGCTTCTTGGTGTTCTTCTGAGGTACGTCGGAGTCCCACACAAGTCCTCCTGGAGGAGACAGTTTTCAGTGGGATCTCAAAAGTGAAAGCAAGATAGCCTTGAATTGGAAATAAGAAATTCAACAGCGTGAGCTGTCTGGAGGGACTTTGATTTCATTGTCTTTAAGCTTCCCTCTCTAATGGTCTGTCTGCACCTGAGCGCTTCTTACTGTGTTTTCTATGTTGCCATCTCCCGCTCAATACAGACTCTTTCCCATGGTATCTGCTGTTGATTGGATGTAGAAATTAACCACACATTGGGATGCCAGTTTCCTATTTCAATCTCTATTCCGATGACTTGTGAATGGTAAAATGACTTACTTTGTGTCAAGTGTTGGGAAGATCTCATCACCCCAAGGAGCCAAGGTCATATGATGGAAAATATGTGGTTTGGGGAATTTGAAAAAACCCATTTTTGAGTTCTAGCTCAAACGTCATATTAATTTTATGAGGGTAAGTTGCTTGACTTTTTTTATCGCCTCAAGCTTCTGTAATAGTAGGATAATGGAATCTCTCTTTCAGATTTGTAATAGAATGAATTTCTTTCCCCACCCCCTCCCATCTCCATCTTTCCTCCCTTTCTCATATCTCTGGAAGTGGGTTTTATTATAGAAACTGCTGTAACTCCTCGGTTAGATTATTGGCAGAAACCACAGCTGTCCCCTCTTGAAGGACCAGGGATAGAGTTGGTACTCAGTGTGCATCAGTGACCCCATGAGATGCTGTGGGACATGCTCTGGTCCTGATGGTAGGTCTGTACCAATGTCTACCATAGGGTCATAGTAATTCATGATGGAAAATAACAACATCCACTCAGTGGCCTACATGTACAGCCAACTCTCCTTCTTTCAGAAACCAAAAAATTAGGAATGGTCCACAACCTGCGGGAGTGCCCTAATTTATTTATTCATTCATAAGAACTTATAAAGCTCCTCCTATATGCTCAGCGTTCGGGACACAGCTGTGTATAAAGAGAGATGCTGTTTTGGTTCACAGGGAGTGTGTGTTCCAGAGGGAAAGAGGTGCATTTACCAAACACTCTCGCAAATGAAGAGTACATTTGCAGTCGTGTTGAGGACCACGAAGTGGCCAAGCTTGGTGTTGTGAGTTGACCTGAGAAATTTGCTAAAATGAGGACGGTCTGGAGGAGTTTGTCAGAGGAAGTGACTGGGAGCAGAGAACTGAAGGATGCACTGAGTGGAATGGGGCAAAGCCTGGGTTGCGCAGGGGGGGCGTTTGATAAGCGTGCAGGATGAAGGAAGCCCGCGTGGCTGGAGACCGGGGGAGCAAGCTCAAGGTGAGACTCACAAGGGGGACAGTGTTTGGGAGTTTGGTTTTATTCAAGCAGTGAAGGATGATTTGCCATTGCAGACGCTGGCCCAGTCCGCTTTCTGGAGGACTTCTGCCCGTGACAAAGTGAGATCTGTGTCATCGAGAATCACCCCTGTTTCTCTTGGCTAACCAAACTGGGTTATACGTGAGTTGTTGTGTGTCCTTGTCTCAGCTCACCCTGCCACCTTCAGAGGAGGCCGAGGGGTGCCCTGCCCGTGCCAGCCCCACCCCTTCTTGTCCACGAACCTGCGCTGGGTGGCTGGTGCCAGAGCGAGCAAGAAGAGTAGTAGCTGTGGTTTCAGTCTACTCTGGCTAATCCATCACTCCTCACCCGAGACCCCAGCTCTGCTCGCTGAGCATTCTCTGTCCTGAGGTTAGGCACGCAAGCAAATAAACAAGTAGACAGCCGTTTGGAAATTCTGTTTGTCACTGCTGAAGCATGCTCATTTATTTAGCAAAACGCCCATAATTTTTAAATCGCTTGATGTAGCCACTGGCTGCTTGGTATCTTCGAGGGATCCCTTGGTCAGGAGCAGTGCTTCCCCATTACCTGGAAAAACAAGGCAGGCTTTTGATCACAAGAATTAATTACATGAAAAGATTTTCATTGCTTGGAGCAGCAAGCAGCTGGTTCCTACAGGGGCAGGCTCAGATCTCCTGCCAATTCCTTTTCCATGCTCGTTCCTCCCTCCACACCTCCATCTTTTCTTTCATTATGCTCCGTGGGTTCAATTCAGTGAGGAATTATAATTAAAACATTTACAAAGCTCCAGTTTTCTGTGTGACTGCCCTTAAGACTGTGAACGTTCACAATTCACTTTTTTCCCCAAATACAACACAATGACAGAATTTCCGGGAATTTCTTCCTTACTGACTCAGGCCCCCCGGAATGCTATTAATACACAGTTGAAAGTGAGTCCACAGTGAGTTAGAAGACCAGCGGCAAAGGAAAGGGGAGGAGGTTTGCTTTTCAGGGGTAGGGGAAAAATTGTAGGAGTGAGTAACTTTTGTCAGGGCACCACACCCTTCTCTGGTGGCTCTGCAGATCAGTTGAGGATAGTTTATAGCTCTCCTGTCTTCCTTCCTTTCCTGTTCATTATTCATACCTCTGGTACTGAGAAAGGGGTCTTAGTTTCCTTTTAGGTGTAATTAGAGTAATCAAAGGGTTTGTAATACTCTTGTGTTTTATTTCTCTGTCTCTATTCAATTTTTTTTTTCCCTGTGCAAGAGAAAAATATAAAACACAAAACAAAAGCCCCGACTCTCTGGGTTTTGTGAATTCTTGCAGGGAAAATTGGTTTTACCATAATAGCAATTGGCAGCCATAATTCTGAGGTGAGCAACCTTAAATTACTCCGTTAAAGGCAAAAATTTGTATAGTACACATTTGGAGAAAAGGAGGAGGACTGCTTGATAATTTAGGTGAATTTTTAAGAGTCTATATTTTGTGATAAATGAGGAAGCACACACTCTTGGTGATTTCAGCTCAGGATGTGTGTTTACATTTGGTTTTGTTTCTGTTGAATAGATTCTGGTTTGAATGGCAAATTAAACTCCCAGCTTCCAAACACTGGAATTCTTTTGCTGAGAATTTACACATTTTAGAAAGGAAAGGTACCAATGCAGTTATCCTTTAAAGGTAAGAAGGTTAGGCAAACAATGAATTGACAATTATTCTACGTTTTATATTAACAAAGCTTTCTACTTACAGTTCAGAACCCACAGGGACTATTATTTGAAAGATATTTTGTCACCTTATTACAAGCATTTCCATGGTGACAAAGTGATGTGTCACAAACAAGATTGTGCCGTCTTTGAATACAAGCTGATGGGAAGAGGAAAAATCAAGAACAAGATACTGTTTTAGATTTTCACAAGCTGTGTGTTTGTTCAAGATAGAGGGATTCCTAAAATCTTACCATTAAAGAGACAATTAAACAGTTTAGCATATTGGAATAATAGGTCCTCTGTGTATATCGACTTAAAAATTGTGGATCTAGGGGTGCCTGAGTGGCTCAGTGGGTTAAGCGTCTGCCTTTGGCTCAGGTCATAATCTCAGGGTCTTGGGATGAGCTCCACATCAGGTTCTCTGCTCATCCGGGAGTCTGCTTCTCCCTCTCACTCTCTGTCTGTGCTTTCTCTCTCTCTCTCAAATAAATAAATAAATAAAATCTTTAAAAAATAAATAAAAAATAAAAAGGAGCATATGGGTGTAATAATTGTATTACCATTTTTTTTTCCACTTAACACCTGTTTCTCAGAATGTAGATGTTCCTATCTTTTTTTTTTTACCTTGGCCAATATCCATATTTCCTTGTTGTCTGTCCACATGGTCATAAAAACCTACGTGTGTGAAGAGTTCTACGTTATGCTATTAAATATTCTTGTGATCATTCATGAAAAGTAAAGATCAGATGAATTCCTGATGAACTAAAGGGTAAATTCCTTGTGTTTACAGAAGCCTTTGAAACACCCTAAACTGCTTAGTTTCTCATGGTCATTGGTGGTTTCCATGTGGGAGAGAATTATGGGGTCAGCTGTAGAGATAGTGGCCTGGCCATGAAGAGAACCCAGATGTCCTCTTTTCCAGTTGTTGGCCTCTTTCATAGCAACGCCAAATGCCACAATGCCTGCAGGGACGGAAAAGTAAAGCCTTCATCAAAATCAGAGTTAAGAGGGCACAGTATTTCTTTTCAATATTGTTGGTGACTTCTAAGAGATATAGGAAATCAGGGAGTCACTATAGTCTTTCTAGGGATGAAATAGGTTCCATTTATCCTGCCAAGAAGGGTCTCAAGGGAATACTCACAATGGAGATCAGTGGGGATGCAGGCGAGAGGGGTTTTCAGCTGATCAAATCCCCAAAGTTATTTATTGGTCTCCAGCTGGCATCGTAACTTGAAAAGATAAGCTGAGGCATATTAAACATTTAAGAGTTTATTTGAGCAGAGATCAATTTGAATTGTTCAGCATCCAATCCAGCAGATAGAAAGAAGCTCAGAGGAGCCTTACAAAATGAAAGACTTTTATAGCCAGGAGGGAACGGGAACAAGGAAGGTGTACTAGTCAAAAAATCAGGTTGGTTAGTGCAATGTTACTTCTCTTTAGGGAATGGCATGGGTCTATCTGGCAGATTACCTAACCATTGGTGATCAGGAGATTCCTGATTGACTGACAGAGAATTCCATTTCTACGAGAGATGAAGCTATAATTAAGTCTCAGTTTGGTGATATGAATTTAGCTTAAGTGACTTCATTTGGGGACTTTTGTCTTGATTTTTAACACTAAACATCTTTTTTTTTTCCTCTTTCCTTCTGGCTTCAGGGACTAGACTTACTATTCTACTTCCTTTTTGTTTTTAATTAAAAAGAAAATTCACAGAGATGAAGAGAATAGTTTTTCTTAAGGTTTATTTATTTATTTGAGAGAGAAAGAGAACAAATGCCTGCATGTGCCTGTGAGTGGGGGGAGGGGCATAGGGCGAGAGAATCTGAGACAGACTCCCCCTATGAGAACGGAGAGCCAAGAGCTCAGGACCCTGAGATCATAACCTGAGCTGAAGTCAAAGGTTGGATGCTTAACCAACTGCCTGGGCACCCTTAACGCAGTCAAGTTAACACATGAAATTAACTATCACAGTGTGGATAGTTGTAATTAAAAAAAAAAAAAGCATCTAGAGGCACCTGGGTGGCTCAGTCGGTTAGGTGGCTCTTGATTTCCGCTCAGGTCATGATTTCAGGGTACTGGGATTAAGCTTCATATTGGGCTCTGTGCTCAGCACGGAGTCTGCTTGAGGATTCTCTGTCTCCCTTTCCCTCTGCCTCTCCATCAGCTTGCGCACGCACTCTCTGTCAAACAAATAACTGAGTCTTAAAGAAATATGTGTAATGCATATATATGCACGTAGAGAAAACTCAGCACATACTATTTATGTAATTTTTTCACCTTACATAGTACAGTGCTGTTTGCACTGCTCTACATCTTGCTTCTTTCTTTCAACATTGTGTTTTTGATGTCTCAGTTCCTGATAGACTGGATGTTCCACAGAGGAATGGCATTTGATTTGGATCCTGAAAGATGGGTAAGATTGCACCCGGTCAAGATAGGAAAGGGCCAGGTACAATGACACTGCTTTCATAAGGGTATGAAATAGAATGTGGACAGTCAAGTTTGCTAGAATTTAGGGGGGTATTCATGAAGTTGTCTCATATGGAAGAAGAGATAAATCTAGATATGGAGACCATCTAGTCTAGGTCAGAGAGTTTGGATTTTTATCCACAGTTCAGGGATGCTATCAGTCAAGGTACAGTTTATTAGCTTGCAAGAGCTGCTGTGATGAAGGACCACAGACTGGGTGGCCTAGACAACAGAAATTTATTGCCCTAGAAGCGGGAAGTCAGACATGAAGGTATCAATCAGAGTTGTATCCTTCTGAGGACTCCAAAGAAGAATCTATTCCGTAGGCTCTCCTCTTCTGATGACTTTCTGGTAATCCTTGGCATTCTCTCATTTATAGACACATCACCCTGACCTTCACTTTAATATTCTTAAGGTGTTCTCCCTGTGTGTGTGTGTGTGTGTGTGTGTGTGTGTGTGTGTGTGTGCTGTGTCTCAGTTTCTTCTTTTTAGAAGGACACCGGTCCTGCTGGATTAGGAGCCAGACTAATGGTCTCATTTTCACTTAATTGCATCCATATAGACTGACTCCAAATTAGGTCACATTCTAAAATACTGGGGCTTAGAACTTCAACATACGAATTGGGGCGGGGGGCAGTTCAACCCATAGCATGAA
Source organism: Spilogale gracilis (assembly GCA_004023965.1). NCBI lineage: Eukaryota > Metazoa > Chordata > Mammalia > Carnivora > Mephitidae > Spilogale > Spilogale gracilis. Next base: position 73,232 of record PITA01007689.1, read on the forward strand.
GTGACAAAAACATTTCTTACAGATGGCAATTCTCTTTCTTGTTCATGGTAGACTGAAGTATAGAGAAACAATGATAGGAGAGAAGACATGAGGCTGTGAACATATTGAAGGATTAGAAGCCATTCAAATGTGATCCAAACCTTTTAGAAGCCCTTATCCTCTCTAGACATCTTATTTCTCCTTAAAGAACTCAAGGAGAGCAGAGATTTGGAAAAATATCCCTGGATTCTGGAAATAGGGTTTAAGAGGTTACCTTTCATTCATCCTTAGTTCTTTTATTTTACTCCTAGAAGCAGGTTTTTGGTTGTATACTTATTTTAAAGTTTAAGTTTCATTTACTCACATAGGAAATGATTTTATCATTAAAAATATTTTTTTACTGTAAAGCTGTTGGACAGAAGAGTTTATAACATCCACAGTTGCTTAGGTAAATATCTTTCTTTTTTTAAAAAGATTTTATTTATTTATTTGATGGAGAGAAACACAGCTAGAGAGGGAACATATGCAGGAGGAGTGGGAGAGGGAGAAGCAGGCTTCCCACTGAGCAGGGAGCCCAGTGCCATGGCTCAGTCCCGGAACTCTGGGATCATGAGCTGAGCTGAAGGCAGACACTTAACAACTGAGCCACCCAGGTGCCCTGTAAATATCTTCCTTAAAAAAAAAAAAAAGAATAAAGAAATTATGGGGAAAGGGAAGGATTGAGACCCTCAGTATTGATACCATTTGATTGTGGTCACATGTTGAATCAAAGGCAGCACTGACTTCCAAGTTGCCTACTTAATTCTCTAGACTATGCCTGCTGCCTTATATTTATGTCTTAATAACATGTACATATGCAGCCTAGCTGTTATGAGGACAGTGGGAAGCATAAATTTGATTTTTCTCCACTTCTCCACATTTAAAGTCCCCACTTGTTGGTTGAATTAACATAGTATTTTAACATTTAATTTCCTGGGGGTACCAGATGTTTTATTTTGTGTATTTGTTTTATTTGTGTTATGGTTGTTGGCTCATTTAAAATGAAGCTCAGAGAGGCAAAAATGACATGACCCAATAAATATGTAGTTTAATAATGTTCAGTGAATACATGTGCATGGTGAATGTAAGTCCAAATAAACATACTACAATGAAAAATGATTAGATATTGCCTATTTACATCTGGATTCTCAGTTACACTATTTGTGTGGGTAGGAGGTTTGAGAGAAAGAGCAGGGGAGAAGACAGGAGGAACTGCCCTAGGAGGTATAGATTCTCAATGTCTTTAAATTGATGGATTAACATGTTCATACTAACAGGAGAGTTACTGCATTGGATTCTAGAGACTCTAAAATGGCATAATTTTATGTGATATGGTTCCCACTGATAACTGGAGGATGAATAGAAGCATACACTGAATTTCCCTCCAGGGTACAGGGCTCCTTTTGCTAGGACTATTGGCTAAAAATGAAAGTGCTAAGATTATGGGAAGAAAGGCATCAGGGAAACAGTAGAGGAAAATGTAAGGCAAGCACTGGAAATCCATCAGCACTTTGTACGCCTGCCCCACTCTTTTCTACCGCTGACTGATTTGCCTCTCCTTCCTCTCCCTTCTCTGTCTCTCCCCTACCTTTTCCCTTTGACCAAATAAATTTAACACTGTGGTTTCAGTCCTGAGCCCTCATTCAGTTATGTGGTGAAGACAGCTATTAATTAATTGTTAATTAATTGTTTGCTAAGTTGGACAAAACAGACAAAATTCCCTATCTTTGTGTAATTTTCCTTCTGGGTGGATGTATGGAAGGGTTAACGGAGCAGGTAAGTTAATTATGTAATTTATTAGATGGTGCTAAGTCCTTCAGAGAGAACAAAGGCAGAGAAAAGGGACTGGAATTTGGAAAGTTGACATTTTATAAAGGATGGTCAGAAAAGAAACTGCTTTTCTCATGAGCTATAAAGCTGTATCCTTTTTACTTTTTAGATGTTTATTCTGTGGCCATTAAAATCATCTAGGAAGTTTCCCTGAGAGCATTTGGGTCCAGTATCCAAGCCTGAAGATGAAATTACAACACATTATGATCTTTTAAAACTTTTTTATTGTAATGTGCAAATAGGAGGGCATTTTACTGACAGCCTGGAGAATGTGATGGATTTATAGCAATTTTATAATATCAGATGATGATCCTAGGACATGTATCCTGAGAATCTGTTCTACACCTGTGTTTGGAATTGTCATAGATGAAAGCAAGATGAAAGCATAGCAATATGATAACTTACAAGAGAGCTGTTCAGAACAAGCAAGATCTGACAGTTTCTTTCTTCTGTACGTTTCCTTCCATCTCTCCCTCTTTTCTTTGCTGTAGACTCCGTATTTTGGATGTGCTGGATTTCATTTGGCAAACCACTGTCACACCAGATTAGGGAGAATGTGATGAGCCCCTAATTGGCCAGTGCATCGTACACAAATCTCTTGTGTTTCTTCTGGGTAACACCAGGCGTCCCAGAAATTGGTAATTTGACTGTCAGTTTCTATAATGCTCTGGACAGTAAGACAAATACAACTCGGTATGATCCTGTCCCGAAACGCTGAACTTCAGACTATATCCTAAAAGGATACAGGGCAGGGTTTCTCTTCACTCCTCAGAAAGGAAAGGGAAGTGGAGGGAACAAGAAATGAACCATTTAGGAGCCTTCTCAACAATGAGTCACCCCGGGGTGCCTGGGTGGCTCAGTTGGTTGAGTGACTGCCTTTGGCTCGGGTCATGATCCCGGAGACTGAGACCAGGGATCGAGCCCCAGGTTGGGCTCCCTGCTCAGCCGGAAAGCCTGCTTCTCCCTCTCTCACTCCCCCTGCTTGTGTTCCCTCTCTGGCTGTGTTTCTCTCTGTCAAATAAATAAAATCCTTAAAAAAAACAACAACAATGAGTCATCTGGTCAGACTCTTCACCGCAGCCACCCTTCTCAGCAGGGTGTGTGAACGGAAAAAGGAATCAGGCTCCCTGATGTTGGATAGTTTTGCATAATGATAGATCTTTAATGCCTTTGGGGAAACTTTGGGCAGCACTTCTGGCATTGACTTCTTCCTTTACCACCTGCTGTCACATTGCTCTCCTCCTATGTGTTTCTTTATCGGTTTCCCTTTTAGAGATAATTGTGTGTAATTAAGATAGTTGAAATTTTAAATTTTACCTTTTCTTTTCTGTTACTATTATTCCACACCTGAATACCCTTCTCCCTCTTTTTTTTCCCCCTGCTTTCTGACAGTGGAATCAAGTTAACTAAACCTTGAAGGGGAAGCATAAAAGAAAACAACAAAAAAGCCCAACCAGTTTTATTTATTTTTTTTATTGACATATAATATATTATTTGCTTCAGGGGAATAAGTGTGGGATTCATCAGTCTTACACAATTCACAGTGCTCACCGTAGCGGGTACCCTCCCCAGTGCCCATCACCCAGCTGCCCCATCCCTCCCACCCCCCTGTCCTCCAGCAAACTTTTGTTTGTTTGCTGAGATTAAGAGTCTCTTATGGAAAGCCAAACCTGTTTTAAAGAAATCTTCCTAATAAGATAAATCATCATAGATATGAGCAGAAATGCATTTGTTGTGGAAGGATTTAGGACCTGTCCTGGAAAAAATGAATCGCATTTCTTTATGAACGTTTGCTTTCAGCATCCTTTGTGAAGGTGTGCAGGCACACTGGGGAGCCTCCCGTACCCAGTGCAAACATAGGGTGGGCTCAGTTTAATGAAAGGGTACTAGTGTTTTAGGGCTGTGTATAGGGACAAATTCTCTTGCTTTGGAACAATTAGTGTCAAATTCTTCTTACCCATTAACATGTAAAGCTGATTGATGAGCTCTGTGACTTCTTTATTTTCTTCGAAAGAACTTAACAATCTTGAGAGAGGACTTTTGAAAAATCCTATCAAACATCTCTAAGTGACGCCTGGGTGGCTCAGTTGGTTAAGCGACTGCCTTCGGCTCAGGTCATGATCCAGGAGACCGGGATCGAGTCCCACATCGGGCTCCCTGCTCGGCAGGAAGCCTGCTTCTCCCTCTCTCACTCCCCCTGCTTGTGTTCCCTCTCTCCCTGTGTTTCTCGCTGTCAAATAAACAAAATCTTTAAAAAAAAAAAATCTCTGAGTATGTTTCTGGTGGCATCTCAGCTATGTTATTCGAGAGTGAAGTTCAACACTGTTCCCATTCAGTGGAGAAAAACATTTTGAAAAACCAGAAGTTTTTTGTTTTTGTATTTATTTTTGTTTTTTAACAAGTGTCTTCATTAGTAGTTGCCCTAACTATTAGCAGGGCAAGCAACTCGGGATAGATGGATGGAGAGATGGTTGGATAGATGAATGAGTTTCTGAATGGATAGGCAGATAATTGATAGATAATAGACTTCCTATTTCAGAGGATTTTGACAGGCCCTTGAGTATTATTCATTTGAAATATTCTCCAGCAAGTGTTTGGGAATTGGGTTAGTACCATTCTTGAGTGACTGGTGGTTTCTGATTTTTTTTTTTTTATTTGACAGTGAGAACCACAGCGAGAGAGGGAACACAAGCAGGGGGAGAGAGAGGGAGAAGCAGGCTTCCCTGCCAGGCAGGGAGCCCGATGCTGGGCCTCGATTGCAGGACCCTGGGACCATGACCTGAGCTGAAGGCAGACGCTTAACAACTGAGCCACCCAGGCACCCCTGACTTTTTTTTTTTTTAACAACTATGGAGGCCCAGTACAGTGTAGTTGAGGGCACATATTTCTCCTATTATATGTTGTGAATGGATGTGAAGTTGGTCAACATCTATAACATAGCTATCTGCTAACTACAGTGCTATAGGCAGTCTGGAGAGAGTGCCAGTCCTAAAGATTTTATTGAGGAGCAACCTAGACAGCTTGCACTTAAAAAAAATTTTTAGAGGATTTTATTTATTTGTCAGAGAGTAAGCAAAAGCAGGGGGAGGGGCAGAGGGAGAAGCAGGCTCCCTGCTGAGCAAGGAGCCCCATGCTGGACTTGATCCCAGAACCCTGGGATCATGACCTGAGCCAAAGGTAGACAACTAACTGAGCCACCCAGGCTGTCCCTTGCCTTTATACTCTTGCTAAGGTAGTTAATCATTGGTGTTCTGGTCTTCCCTAAGACTTTCTGGATTTTGGCTGCTGAATAAATGGTGCTGACTACAGATAACTAGTCTTTCTTTTCTCTTTTGTTCTTTCTTACCTTCTTTCTCTCTCTCTCTGTCTCTTTCATCATTGCGCAGGTCTCAAATCTCTGAGTTGACTAAAAGTTAAGTGGTTTTGGCTGTAATAAAATTAATAACAAAAATCAATTAATTAGTGTAGTATGATGAAAAGAATGCAATTGGTATGGTTTGAAGATTTTATTTATTTATTTGACAGAGAGAAACACAGTGAGAGGAGGAACACAAGCAGGGGGAGTGAGAGAGAGAGAAGCAGGTTTCCTGCTGAGCAGGGAGCCCGACACGGGGCTTGATCCCCGGAACTCCCAGATCATGACCTGAGCTGAAGGCAGACGCTTAATGACTGAGCCACCCAGGTGCTCCTGATATGGTTTGAAAATATAGAAATAAATCTTTTTGAACACAAAATCACTCATAATCTTGGCTATGTCAACCAGTCTGACCATCTTGATAATTAAGCTTATTTCATAGGGCAGTTGTGAGAACCAAGTGAGATGATGTATTTGCAGATACTTAGTAACTCTAAAGGACTGTCAAATGCTCATATAATTGTTGTTGGATTGAAGAGTTCTTTCTGATGATATTTAATGACACTGTGGCATGATGACCATCTTTTGCACTCTGCTTCCCCATCTCCTCTCTCCCTTGTTTTTTTAGCATAGTCATTGTGCATTGACACCCGACTGTGGGTCTGTGTGCTGTTTTCTTTTTTTTTTTTTTTAAAGATTTTATTTATTTGACAGAGAGAAACACAGCCAGAGAGGGAACACAAGCAGGGGGAGTGAGAGAGGGAGAAGCAGGCTTCCCGCCGAGCAGGGAGCCCAATGGGGGACTCAATCCCGGGTCTCCGGGATCATGACCTGAGCCGAAGGCAGTCGCTTAACCAACTGAGCCACCCAGGCGCCCCTGTGTGCTGTTTTCTAAGTTGCAAGTCACATATAATTAAAAGATTCCCCCCTCTTCTTCTGCAGATAGTCTGGACTATAGAAACAATTTCAGGGATCCCAAATATTTTTATTCTAGAGATAAATTTCAGAATGCAAAGAGAATGTTGACCTGCCTTTAACTATTTCCTGTAGGAACTTGCTCCAGATGTGTATCTTAGAGACAGACTGGCATTTATTTTTACAGATGATGCATTGGACGATGTAAGAAAATTGCAGATTAAATCAGCATTTTCCTACTGCTGGGTGAATTAAATCCATGCTGAAATGGAAGTCCTACTTAATCTGTGTGATAGAGGTAACCAGAACCAGTGTTCTGTGGCTTAGGTCCTTAAAGATACTGGAAAACTCTTTGCAATACGAAGAGTGTTAACTAAAAGCCTTTTCTTCTTAGTCCCTTTCCTTTACAACTCCTAGCAACCTTTCTTAAAAAGCTAAGCTAAAGATATATTGAAGGATTCTGTCTCCATCTCATTCCTTCCTTTGTGCACAATTGCTGTGGACACTCATTCACTCTATTGGTCCCATCAAATGCCAATTTTTTTTTTAAAGATAGCACACTTAAATGTTAAAAGTACATTGTCTCAAGCTAGACTGCTTGTGTTCAAATTCCATCTCTGCCACTTACTTGCTGTGTGGCCTTGAACAAGTTATTTAATCTCTCTGTGCCTCAGTATCTAAATGGATGTATAGAGAGTAGATAGATAATAGACATCATAGGAGGGTTTTTAGGAGGATTAAATGAGTTAATTTCTGTAAAGTGCTTAGAAAAGTATCTGGCACAAAGTGAATGCTACATAAGTTTTTATTACATGAAATAAGATTAGTGGATAACCTGTATCAACTGCATATTGCCTTGCATATAGGAGGTATGCAATAAATACTTGACTAAATAAATCAGCAAATTGGAGGGAGTCAGAGGACACATGAGTTCATACTTACTTTTTACCGAATAGCTATGCAATCTTACGCACCCAATTTAAATTTTATTGGAGTTGTCTTCTCGTCTGTAAAATAGAAATACGAATAGTTAACCTAATTTCAAAATTATCCAAGTGATAATGTACTTTCAATGACTTTAGTACATACATATGAGGTGTTAAAATGTTTGTTCTTATCAAATTACTAAATTTATCCTGGTTAGAAATACGTGGAGTTAAATAGTTAAGATTTAACAGATGTGCCTGGTCCAGATGTTGGCAATCATCATGAGTGCCAAGAACTAGAAACCAATGGCCTATATCACTTCTTGTCAATATATAAATTGTTTAAGGTCCCGCACCTCATTGAAGAAGGAGGCTTCTTTTTCTTTAAAATTAATTAATTTATTTTTAGTGTTCCAGGATTCATTGTTCATGCCCCACACCCAGTGCTCCATGTAATATGTGCCCTCAGTACCCACCACCAGGCTCACCCATCCCCCCACCCCTCCCCTCCAAGACCCTCAGTTTGTTTTCGAGTCCAAACTTTCTTATGTTTTGTTTCCCTCCCCGATTTACTCTACTTCCCATTTCCTTTCCTTCACCTGCTGTTCTCTATATTACTCTTTATGCACCACAAGTAAGTGAAACCATGTGATACCTGACTTTCTCTACTTGGCTTATTTCACTCAGCATAATCTCTTCCAATCCAGTCCATGTTGCTATAAAAGTTGGATATTCATCCTTTATGATGGAGTCATAATATTCCATTGTGTATATGAACCATATCTTCTTTATCCATTCATCTGTTGAAGGACACCTTGGCTCTTTCTACAGTTTGGCGATTGTGGCCATTGCTGCAGTGAACATTGGAGTACCTATGGCCCTTCTTCTCACTACATCTGTATCTTTGGGGTAAATACCCAGTAGTGCAATTGCAGGGTCATAGGGTAGCTCTATTTTTAGTTTTTTAAGGAATCAAGAAGGAGGCTTTTTTTTTTTTTTTTTTTTTTTTTTAAGAAGGAGGCTTCTTATTTGCCTACCTATGTTTGGCTACTTGTTGTATGGAAGAGAACCGGAGCGAACCTTTGGGACTTTTAATCTTCCTTTGTCACAGCCCTTCATAGCATTAGGCCAGGTTCCAAGGACAGTGGTTTGGAGCTGTTTGTTTTTATGCTGATGGATGTTGCCATCTGTAATCCATGAACCAAAGCAGCTCTTCTCCCCTTGCTGCTGGCATATCTTGTTATGTTTATGAGTCTGACAGGCAAACATATCTGAAGCATATCTCATATACTGATCTGTGAAGGAGATAAACACTTTGTTTTACTCGATTGGAAACAAAATAAGCAAGTGACAGAAAACCCTGCATTGATTTCCAGTTGGGTTGAGACAGCCAAGATGGGATGGGTCCTCCTTGTGCACATTCCAGTCTCTGCTTTTTGATCATGTGACTCAAATTTGCAGTACCATTGATGGGTTGGGTGAGTCTCTTCCTACCTCAACAAATCTACTTTTATTTTATTTTATTTTATTTTGTTTCATAAACTGTTGCAACTATATGGTGATGGATTTTGTGATAGAGAAAATTGAAAGTCCAATAGCGTTATAGCTTCAACCCTCTTAATTTGCTGTGTGATCTTTATGCGTTTCATTTTCTACCCTTTGACTTAGGTTCTCCATCTATAAAGTACATGCATTTCAGTTGACTGCCAGATTTTTACAAAATGAATTACTTACTTGTTGAAGAGAGACTATGGAAAATACATGTGGGCGGGTAATGGGGGTTGAGGAACTCCAAAGCAGTCAAACCCTGGCTAGAGTTTGCATTATTTTTTTTTTCCTTCTCTGTATTAAAAAAGGTCTTTTAGGTTTAGAGTTTGTGTTATTGTCACATCTTTTGTGTGTGTATTTAGGTTTACATGTACTAAATTCCCAAGGAGACCATGAACTTCTTCGCAGCAGGAGGCCACTGATAATGAGTAAATATTAGTTAGAAGGATATATGATATGTGCTACTTACTAATTCACTGGTTCAAAAGAATGTGGATGGGAGTCATTCTCCCTCACCTAAAATTGTGACTTGGCAAAGTGTTTTTAGTATTGTCCTCCCTTTTTTGATTCCTTGATGATTATTAATTGGTTCCAATGGTGTATGGTTCAGATCTTTAATTAAGTCCTCCTTTCTGTCTGACTCCCTGCCAAAACGTATTTTTCATTTTTCTTCCTGCAATGCTTAAACAAAAGTTGATGCCAAATGCATGCTGTTTGATTATGTTCCATCTAGATTTGCTTGCAAAGAGATCTGGGACAGTAACATTTATTCTGTGTAGGTTGTTGTTGTTGTTGTTGTTGTTGTTTTTAATCACTTCTTGGCCTTTTGGCTAATATTAGAATACTTCAGGTTGTTTTGCAAAGAACACCTCCTGGGCCTCATTGTGTATGGTGAAGGTGAAGGCAAGGGAGGGAACTGAGGTAGACAGCTTTTCTAGGCATTAACTGATTTATGATGGAAATGGAAAAACCCTGGCCTTTTGCCAAACTGAGCTGAGACATGATCTATATGTAAGACTTGGTCTGCTGGACCCTGCTTCTTATACTTCTGCACCTCCTATAGCTTTCTGGTGAATGTCACCCTCATGGGTTAGAGTCTTGCTTTCAGCAGGGAAGGGTAGCCTCTGGAGTGAAGTGCTGGTGGTTGTGCCATGCCTAATCCATCAATTGCTAAGCTTTCAATTCCTTTTGATTCCCTCTCCTTCATGGGATTGCTTCTTAGATCTGATGATCACAGAGGAAGAAGTGATATTGTATCATCTGTTGCTGCAAAACAATTTACTCTAAAACTTAGCAGCTTCCAACAGTAAGAATGCATATTGCACACCTTCTGTGAGTCAGGAATCCAGGACTGGCATAGCCGGGTGCCTCTGGCCTAGGGTCCCTCATAAGGCTATAGTCAAGGTGACAGCCAGGCTTCAGTCATCCCAAGGCTCCAGCTTGGGAGGGTTCTGCTTCCAAGTTCATTCCTTTAGTTGTTGGTAGGCCTTACGTCCTTGCAGAGTATGGGCTAGAGACATCAGTTCCTCAATACATGGGCCTCTCTATAGGGCAGCTTACCACATAGTAACTGTCTCACCTTAAAATAAACATGGGAGAGGAGGAGGGAGAGATTGGGCCTTTTTCTCTTGGATTTTGAGAAGGGCATTCTATCACTTGGGCTACATGCTACTCAACCTTTAGAAGTGAGTCAGTAAGTCCAGTGCACATTTAAGGGGAGGGATGATATAAGGGCATGGATATCAGTAGTTAGGGATAATCAGAGACCACCTTGCAGACTGTCTTCCACAGATGTAGGTAGCATGAAATGGACATTTGAATGCCTACCTGCAGGTTTTCTGAGGTTGTATACGTGGAATACTATCGTGGTGCCTGCCACAGAGTAGAGACCATCCCATGCTATTTCCCATCATTCCCAGTACATTGTCTGATGCATAGTGGGCACTCGAGTATCTACATGCTTTTGAAATTCTGTTTTATTGAAAAGATGAGACTCTCCCTGTTACAAAGAGATTAATGTTTGATGTTATAGTTTCTGCACAACTTCCTTTCCATGTTGTACTTTTCCAGCTACCATCAAGGGGATGGACTTAAATCTGAAATTAATCATTCAAAAATAAGGAATAAATGAAGCCAGTCTAGAGTGACCTTGCTTGAATCACCTTTTTTAAGCATAAGTAGGAGTTTCTTCTTTAGGTCAGGATGTTGTTGTCAATCTTCCACAGCAGATAATACGAATTAATTTCCCTCATGTCCTTGAAAATACTCTCCTACTAATCTGGTCTCACCTGGAAATTCAACAAATAGAAGCCAAAGCACACAGTATGTATAATCTTAATCACTTAGCCTGAGACACTGGGTAAATGGCCACAATCTGTCCTTTGTGAACCTAGGAAACAATGTTTTTTGGCTATTTCTTCTGAATTCTTCTGTACTTAAATCCTGATCTCCCTTGAGGATAATAACTTAGGATGATAAGTTATTATCCTTGTTAATCCCATTGTCAAAAAATATTTATTAAGTTTCTACTTCCATGTGGGTGATTGCAAAAGGTACTTTTATGTGGTCCCTGGAACTTTTGGGTGATTATAAGGAATGATAAGAAGGACCTAAGTGTAAATTGAAAATTTAACTATATGAGATGTCCTGTAGAACTAGACCTATTGGTTATAATGCATATTAGCCCTTTGTAACTGGTGGTAAGTTGTGAGAAAAACTGCATACAACTACTACATAGGGCATAAGATTTGACAGTCACACAGTCCATTTTGTGATATAATTTTATACTATATGGTAAGGTTTTGCTTCATTTACATTATATTCAAGAGACTGAAAATATATGTCTGGGAACTTTTAGACTACTGATTAGAGATATCTATGGAGGGTTTATTTGAGTTGTTTTATAGACAAGGATGCTAACTTGAAAGAGATATTTAGAAATGCATGTAGATTTATATAGGGATTTGAATAAAACTTTGGATAATGAAGCTGGATTTTATATTGGTTGAAGTAACAGGACAATGAGTCTAAATAATTTTCTCTTCTGATGTGGTTTGTTAAAAATGACAATTGAAAGCTATCCAGGATGTCTTTTGCTGCCATTACGATCAAGGGTCTCATGGTTGAATTAAACTTTAGAGGTCACAATCAGCCAAAAAATCCTTTTTGTTAAACTTTTGACCACTTAATCTACTTTAGTGTTCAAAGTACCTTCCAAAGGAGAATAGAGACAAGTGTGCCAACCAATAGGAAGTTAGGTTTTTAGCACTTGGTCCATGGGGGGAAGATAGTGTATTTTTCACCGCTCCACTGGAAATGAGTGGCGGAGGCCCATTTTTACTATAAATACTATGAGTGACATTATATCATAAAAACTTACCCAAGCTTACTGTGCATATCTGCCAGAGCCTGAATGCAAAATGATGCCTACACCATTTTGATTTAATTGGCCGATGCACAAGGAGAATAAATAAGATGACACGTGTTTCAGCATTTACATTTTCTAAACAAGCAGGAAAGCAAGAGGCGGTAAAATATGGTGTTACTCAATTCATTGACTGTATTAACAACTTGGCTTGTTGTTGTTTGTCCCTGCTACATCACGTACAGTTCTCGTCAGGTTAAAAAAAACAAGTTGGATATAATTTTATTTACACCTACACGTACATTTCTAAGACATGAATGACCGTTTCTGGGAACACTTACAAGAATCTGAGTTGTCTTTGAGGCACAACTACAAGTGAAGCACATGACTTCTTTTCTTTGAACCACACTTCCAGTACCTATCAAGGCAGGAGGTAACACTGAATGATCTTTAAGGCCCCTTCCAGCTTTAATGTCCTGTTAGTGTGTGATTCTTGCACAGGGATACTGGGAGATGATAACTTTTTTCTGTGACTAGTCTTTATGATTCATGGCAAGTATGTGTTCTTTTAATGAAAAACACAAGCCTGTATTCCTCTCCTTCTTAAGAAGGCCATGGTGCTACAGAAGAGCAGTTCTCTTCCCTGCACTTTGACTCATGGTCAGAGCTGTACTCAGTTCCATGGCCCTTTTCTTAGGGAGGACACCTTCAGATATAGAAGGATCCTTTGGTGATGGGGATGAAAGAGGGCATTTCTTGTGATGAGCACTGGATATTGTATGTAAGCGTTGAATCATAAATTCTATACCTGAAACTACAAAAGAAGAAGGACAAATAGAAGAAGGAGCAGAAGAAGGGAAAGGAAGGAAGGAAGAAAGGTAGGAAGGAAGGAAGGGAAAAGAAAGAAAGGAAGGAAAGAAAGGAAGGAAAAGAAAAAGAATTTGTTTATGAAACTGCAAGCTGATTAGAAACTCATTCATAGTAAAATATCTACTTTTTAAAATTTAGATTAAAGTAGCCAACATATAGTACATCATTAGTTTCAGATGTAGTATTCAGTGATTCATCAGTTGCATATATCACCCAATGCTCATCACATTACATGCCCTCATTAATGCCCATCACCGATTTACCCCATCCCACACCTCCCTCCCTTCCACAACTCTCAGTTTTTTTCCCAGAGTCAAGAGTCTCCTATGGTTTGTCTCCTTTCTCCATTGTAAAACAACACCTGGAAAGAAAATATAAATGTGTTGCCGAAATAACAGCTCCTCCTTGAAGGAAGGGATGTTTAGAGAAATCAAAGGGATATATTCTTTGACACCATAAATCATTACATTAAAATTTAAAGTTGAAATGAGTTTTGTAATGAGATAAAAGATAATATGGATGATTTAAACTTTGAAATGTTTTTTCAAAGTTCTTTTATACACTGCAGCCTAAAAGTTTGCTCAGAGATTTTAAAAATAATAATAAATGAATATAAATGTTTCTACCTCTTACTCATTGGAAGAAGTGCCAATAGGTGGTCAAAGAGAGTAAAAGGTATATATAAGAGAGAAGGAGAAGGTCAAACTGGATCATCATTCACTACCCTAGCTGTTGGTATGTTAAGGTCACTATGCATTTCAGTCTGATAATCTACCTGAAGGAAAAGTGGCCCTGCATGAGACTTTCCAGGATTGATAGATAGGGGAATCTAGAAGTCATTGGGGATTGTGGTTTGGTTTGCATGTTAATCTGAACCTGGGCACAGTGAAGCATCTGAACTCTACTTCAGTTAATTAGACTCTACATGTCCTTGACTGACATACCTTAGAAGCCAAGTCAGTTATGAGTAAAGCAGCAGATATATAATGGATTTGAAAGGTGGTTTTAAGGAATACAAGAGATGCATATAATCTATTTTGTTTGAACTATAGTTAGCAAGTGAAATAATTTGTTTTAAGATAGATGGTTTCACAGGTGTATACTTATCTTCAAACTCATCAAGTCGTATACATTAATTATATGCAGCTTTTTGTATGTCAGATAGAAAAGATAGATGGAAGTTATCTGAGGAATTTTAATTTGGGAGAGATACCCAAAATAATAGCAGTTTGCTCAACGAGGCTCAAGTCTAATCAGATAGGATCGGTGTTTATAGGGAATCTGTTTATACTCATATTCTAGCAGTTTCTGATTACCACCACAGGTTTTCCCCAGAGAATATATGGGAGGGGGTAGGATATGCCTCCTTCTTGTCCCTTTTTCCAACTCCCATTTTTTCAAAGGTTTAGTTCTTTCACATGGGTGCTTTCTCCTTTGTCTTCTTGACTTTCTCATCTTTGTTAACCTTCTTTCCTCATATCATGGTGGTGATTTTCTCAAATACCATATCCAGCAAGAGCTTTATGAATGAAAAGAAGAAAGCTTATGACAGTTCTTTGGATTTCAGACTCCTGAAACAGCCTCGCTCAACACTTGTCCTGTTAGCCCCCTAGGTGCTTGTCATGGTCTCTGTCTTACTTCTCCCCCAGTAATTCCCCCAACTGTAGCTGGGACTTCCTGATCAATTCACATCTAGTGACCCAAACACAATTAAAGGTCTTTGGCCAAAAGGAAATATTATCCTCTTATATGATGGTTTATCCTCTAACCCTCTACTGCCACCATCAACAACTTTTGTTCTGTTTTACTTTTGTCTCTTCATTTCTTTTTAATACTTGTTTGCCTTCTCCATCTCCTAGAGGTGAGTCAACCATTCGCAGCATTTCATGAATACAAACCTAGTGCTGTGCTGATAAGTACCTTGCATCAATTATTTCATTAATAATCGGTGAAGTTGGTTCCACCTTCTCTCCCATTTTGTAGATAATATAACTGAAGCTCCGAGTAAATGTAAATACTTATATTAAGACCAAATCTATTGTTTTTAATGTTTAGAATTTCTCCCTATTCTATGCTAAGCCCTAGGGTAGTTAATGGAAAGTGAGAAATAGAAGATACTACCTGTCTAAGCTCTCCACCTAATGGAAGAGACAGATGTGCAAAACATAAATTGCTGCATGGTACAGAGAGCTTTTACAGAGGTATGGTAGCGTTCTATGGTAGAAAACCTAAGAAGACATGCATTTTACTCATTGCAAACTGAGAGTTTCTTGAAATAGTCTGAAGGCTGGCTTTTCATGGTTTCTGTCAGGCACCATAGCTTGTCTCAATGGGTTGTTGATATGGATGCTATGCAGGGTAGAACAACTATTTGAATAGTCAAAATAGTCTCCCACCTCTGCTGATGGATCAGAAAAAGATCACTAGATTTGGATTTAATTCTCAAGAGGAACAGTATAAATATTTTAATGTATATGTATTCACATGTATTTATAAATGCATATATACAGAAAAATGCAAATATATATCCATATTTATAAACACATCCATTTATGCACATAAAACATACCCATAAATATCTGTACATATATAGGCATGTATAAACACAGATATATACACACAAAGAGATATGTGTGTATATGCATACACATGAATATAATATACATGCATACAAAAACAGACAAATAGATCAGTGGAACAGAGTAGAGAGTCCAAAAATATGGACCCACAAATCTATGGTCAAATCATCTTCGACAAAGCAGGAAAAAATATCCAGTGGAAAAAAGACCATCTCTTCAATAAACGGTGCTGGGAAAATTGGACAGCTACATATAGAAGAATGAAACTAGACCATTCTCTTATGCCACACACAAAGATAAACTCTAAATGGATGAAGGACCTCAACGTGAGGCAGGGATCTATCAAAATCCTAGAGGAAAATATAGGCAGTAACCTCTTTGACATCGGCCACAGCAACTTCTTTCAAGACAGGTCTCCAAAGGCAAAGGAAACAAAAGTGAAAATGAACTTTTGGGACTTCAAAATAAAAAGCTTCTGCACAGCAAAGGAAACAGTCAACAAAACAAAGAGGCAACCCATGGAAGGGGAGAGGATACTTACAAATGACACTACAGGCAAAGGGCTGATATCCAAGATCTATAAAGAACACTCAAACTCAACATCCAAAAAGAAGATGAACACATCAAAAAATGGCCAGGAGATATGAAGAGGCACTTCTCCATAGAAGACATACAAATGTCTAACAGTCACATGAAATAATGTTCATCACTAGCTATCAGGGAAATTAAAGTCAAAACCACATTAAGATACTACCTTACACCAATCAGCATGGCCAAAATTAACAAGAGAGGAAACAACAAGTGTTGGAGAGGGTGTGGAGAAAGGAAGGGGAACCCTCTTACACCGTTGGTGGGAATGCAATTTGGTGCAGCCGCTTTGGAAAACAGTATAGAGATTCCTTAAAAAATTAAAAATAGAGCCACCCCATGACCCTGCAATTGCACTACTGGGTATTTACCCCAAAGATACAGATGTAGTGAAAAGAAGGGCCATATGTACCCCAATGTTCATTGCAGCAATGGCCACAATCGCCAAACTGTGAAAAGAGCCAAGGTGCCCTTCAACAGATGAATGGATAAAGAAGATGTGGTCCATATATACAATGGAATACCATGCCTCTATCAGAAAGGATGAATATCCAACTTTTGTAACAACATGGACTGGATTGGAAGAGATTATGCTGAGTGAAATAAGCCAAGCAGAGAAAGTGAAGTATCACATGGTTTCACT
>PITA01007690.1:0-89729 GCA_004023965.1 Spilogale gracilis
TTTTAAGATTTTATTTATTTGACAGAGAGAAACACAGCCAGAGAGGGAACACAAGCAGGGGGAGTGAGAGAGGGAGAAGCAGGCTTCCCGCCGAGCAGGGAGCCTGATGTGGGACTCCATCCCGGGTCTCCAGGATCATGACCTGAGCCAAAGGCAGTCGCCCAACCAACTGAGCCACCCAGGCGCCCCACTCACCGTGTATTTTTAAAGATGCCTCGTGTGTAACCATTCTACTTTAACCATTCAGTTTCACTTAAAATAAGAAATTGGATAGCATACTATCCATATAGGGGTTAGCAAACATTTTCGTAAAGAGAGAGTAAATATTTTTGGCTTCGCAAACCACACGATCCCTGTTACAACTATTAGCTTCTGCCCGTGTGGTGCAAACACAGCCCTAGACGAGCCACAGTGACCGGGCCTGGCTGTATTGGAACACAACTTTATTGACAAAAGCATACAGCTGGCCCCAGGTGCCCCTCAGGTTTGCCCCCAGCAGCCTCCGCTCCCCACCCTGGGGAACAAGGACTGCTTAATCCAAGGGAAGCATGAGCGTAACAGACGGGGAAACTGAGGCCTGAGTAGCCAAGTGGGATGTGGGCGTCACCTAGCAGAGGACAGTCAAGTCACGATTCCTGCTGACTCCAAAATCTGCGTTTTCTTTTTCAAACTCAGTTGTTGAAATGTATCTTTTGGCTAGATCATGCAGCTGTGATCCCCCCAACGGCATCCAGCAGTTCTGGGGCTGCACCGGACGGGGGTCTGTCCCTTTATTGCTCGGCTGCCACTTAGCTCTCCTCTCTAGAGCCAAGTGGTGTTACCCACTTAAAGCATTTCCTCCCAGATATACTTTACAGGAGCCAAAAATGTATATGCAAAGAGTCATTCTCATTATCCACAGCAGTTACGTTTTATAAATTGGCCACCTACACCGAATTTGTTAGTGAATACCAACTTCCAGAGAAGTATGGAGTAGATTCCTGTGAGCCTCTGCTCCCATTTTCATCAGCCAGTCAATACATACCTCGTTGTCTGTGTGTGTATTTCTGGTTGCTTTTTGTTTGTGTTTGTGTATATGTGTGTGTGTTTCTGTTTAAAGACATCTTTTTTTAAAAAAGATTTTATTTATTTATTTGACAGAGAGGTAGATCGCAGGTAGGCAGAGAGGCAGGCGGGGGGGGGGAGCAGGCTACTGATTTGGGCTTACAAATCAATTTTAGCAAGTAGACAAATTTGCAACCAGGGAGTCCACAAATAATGAAGATCTCATAATGTGGTATTCGATCCCAGGACCCCGAGATCATGACCTGAGCCGAAGGCAGAGGCTTAACCCCCTGAGCCACGAAGGTGCCCCTAAGGACATCTTATTAGATGGATATTATGGATTCACGAACATTGAACTCCCAGGCCCCAGCACCGTAACTCATGCCTGAATCAAGCTTCTCATTATGCTATTTTCTCTGGAAGGAGCAGCAGATCCTTCTTGCAGGGAGGACCACGAGGCAGCACTTCAGCACTATGCTTGGGGGCCATTTACCACAGCAAAATCACCCACAAAAAGATGTGGACAATGTGCACTAAAAGAAAATAATAATAAATAAATCTCTAAGAGGACACACTTGACAGCGAGCCAGGCGAAACGAGCAGGTCAAGTGTGGCCGTCCTCCATCTCAGCTGCAAGTGAAGAGGCCTAGGTGACTCCCAGTTGTTCACCACACAGCACGTGTCTGTGAATGACCAGGAAAGTGTTAGGAGCGTTGACTTTGGGCTTACAAATCAATTTTAGCAAGTAGACAAATTTGCAACCAGGGAGTCCACAAATAATGAAGATCTCATAATGCGGTGAGATTTTTTTTTTTAACACCTCTAGGCACTTTCTTCCATACGCTGCTTTTTTTCGTTTTCTAATAACCCCGGGAGCTGGTTCTGGGTCACCCAAGACCCTTCTCGGTGGCTCTCGGAGATGCAGGTGTTCCTCAGACCATGTTCATGGCCATGTGCTTAACCATTTCGACGAGCCAGTACACACTGCGGCCATTTCCATTGCTAGAGCGGACATATAAATGTCATCTGGCCCAGGTTTTGTCCATAGCTGTGGGATTTACAAACCCAATGCAGGATCCCTGCATCAGTGGGTATGTTTGCCGTGGGGATTTCACTGTTTTCTCACACTTTGTACCGGTGCCCGATTTTGGGTTTGTCACCACAGCACCACACTTCCTCAGGGCACTTCGGGATGTCCTTGGCACCTTTTCCCAGGAAAGCACCAGCCTGGCAGCCCGGGGGGGAGGTGCCCAATTACAGCCACAGTTCTCTGTCCCCAGGTGCCTCTCCAGGCCCCCCGGGGCCTCCATGGCAGTGTAGCTGCAGCGCGGAGCGCCGACTCGTGGCTGGTCCCACCTCCACCTGAGCCACGGAAGGGACCCACAAAGTCCCTGGCTTTGCACGAGGACCTGTTCCAGCGGGCACCAGAAGGGGCACGGGACAAGGCGGACTTTGTGCGTGCTGTGAAGAGCTTTGCACAGCATAACATACACAAGCGGGGCCACGTGGACTTCATCTACCTGGCCCTGCGCAAGATGCGGGAGTACGGCGTCGAGCGGGACCTGGCTGTCTACAACCTGCTGCTCGACGTCTTTCCCAAGGAGGTCTTTCAGCCTCGAAACATCTTCCAGAAAATGTTCATCCACTATCCCCGGCAGCAGGAGTGTGGGATCGCTGTCCTGGAACAGATGGAGAACCATGGTGAGGCCAGCAGGCTCCGGGTGAGGCGTCGGGGTCCTCCTTCTCCCTGGTCTTGGGCCCCTCTACCGCTCCACAGCTGACTTGTCTTTTCTGTCTGTCTGTTTGGCCAGCTCGCTCCCTCTCCCTCCTCCTCCCCTCCCCAATCTGCCCTCTGTCTCCCATCTCTTTCCTCTCTCTCTCTGTTCCTTTCAATTCTAATTCTGTTCTCCCTCACTGTTACCGAACCCCTGACTTCAATTCTTCCTGTCTTCCTGCCTTTGGTTATTATCCTCGTGGCTTCCTCCTGATTCCCTCTCCATCCCGGCCCCTTTCCGTCTCCCGTGTCTCTGTCTCTCCTTTCCCCTCAGCCCCCTGCCTGAGGCTGTGCCTCCTTCTACCCGTTGCAGGCGTGATGCCCAACAAGGAGACTGAGTTCCTACTGATTCAGATATTTGGACGTAAAAGTTATCCCATGCTCAAGTTCGTGCGCATGAGGCTGTGGTTCTCCCGCTTCAAGAATATCAACCCCTTCCCTGTGCCCCGGGACCTGCCACAGGACCCAGTAGACCTGGCCAAATTGGGCCTGCGGCACATGGAGCCCAACCTCAGCGCTGCGGTCACCATTTATCAGGTACCCACCCCTGTCCATGCCCTCAGCCGCAACCCCCATCTGAGCCCCTTCACTCACCCTGACAGATTGTGCTGAGACAGGCTGAGCCCTGATGAGATTCCCATCACTCTCACTCTTCACTGCAGCTTAACCTCTGACCTCTGCTCCTGCCCCTCTCCCCACACACTGTATTCTGGGCATCTGTCTTCCTTTCTGGTCCTTGAGCCTTCTTCTTTTTTTTTTTTTTAAGATTTTATTTATTTGAGGGGCGGGAAAGGGGCAGAAGGAGAGGGAGAACCTCAAGCAGACTCCACACTGAACTTGGAGCCTGATGTGGGGCTCAATCCCAGGACCCTGAGATGATGACCTGAGCTGAAATCAAGAGTTGGATGTTCAACCAACTAAGCCACCCAGGTGCCCCGGTTCCTGAGCATTCTATGCCAGTTTACTTCTTAGGCCTTTGTGCTCACTGCTCCTTCTGCCAGGACCACTCCTCCCTGGGACGTCATGTTCTTCCAATCTCGGCTATGCCGTCCCTTCCTCAGGATCCCCTTCCTAACAACCCTGAGACACTGGGTGCCTGGCTTCATTGCTCATTCACAATGACTCAGTTTCCCCATGTTTCCCAAGGCTCAGCACAGGGTCTGGCACAAAGCTGAGCTCAGCAGTAGCTTGCTGAATGACTGAATGAAGTAGTACACACACACACACCCCGCAGGGTCCTAGGGACCCCACTCATGTCAGTCCACGTGGAAGATCCTGTGGTCCTGGAGGCTGACCCCAGATAACATATTCTCTCAGAGCTGCTGGTTCTGAGATGGAGAAGCACTGGGGGCTGTGGAAGCCCAAAAGGGACAGGGTGAAGGGAGGGCTTCCTGGAGAAGGTGAGGGCGAGCTGCACTCAGGACAGGGGAGGTGAGGAGAGCATTCTAAGCAGAAGGAGCAGTGTGGGCTGGGGTTCAGAGGGCAGCTGGGAGATGCAGAAAGGGCTTCTTCTGGCCGGTGCATGGGGTTGGGCTGGGGGAGGGGGGCGTGGAGTCACCAAGCTAAAGAGTGTGGTTTGAAGCGGTTGGTGGGGAAGGAGCCACCGGGAAGTTTTTTGGCTTTGTTTTTTTATATGACAGAAGGAATACAAGCAGGGAATGAGAGAGGGAGAAGCGGGCTTAGTGCCAAGCAGGGAGCCTGATGCGAGGCTCAATCCTGGGACTCGATCCTGGCACTCCAGGATCATGACCTGAGCTGAAGGCAGATGCTCAGTGACTGAGCCACCCAGATGCCCCACCACCGGGAAGTTTTAAGAAGAGGAAGGAGGGGGTGGGAGTCATGTTTCTGTTTTGAAAGCACTCTCTGGTGGCCACATGGATGGTGTTGGATGGGGGTAGGCAGATGGGGGGGGTAGGGACAGTGGGTAATAGGGTGTCCAGGTGAGAAAGGACAAAGACTTGGCCTGGAGCACATCACAGAGGAAAGGTGGTCTTTAACTCATTTCTTCATTTTGAAAAGTAAGGCATTAGAAGCCAAACAGTCCTCAAGAACACACAATGAAGAGTTCTCTCTTCCTAGCCTGGCCCTTCAGTCCCCAGGCTCCTTCCCCAGAGGTGACCATGTCTGTGTCTCCTTCCAAAGAGAGCCTATGCATGGCAAGCAGATACATTCTTTGTATGTATTCATTTCCCCTCATGAAAAGTATGTACAGAAGGGCTGAAAATATGGTAAAATGATCACCAACACCACCTAGATTTAGAATGGGAACAATCCAAGACCCACCAAGAGGGCACTGTCTACGTAGATTCTAACACCTCCATCAGACTGGTTTAAAAAAAAAAAAAAGGCAAGTGAAAAGTTGAAGTCTGTTCAGTGGCAGAGTAAGTTCGATTCAGTGTGAGAAGGGAGAAGAAATTAAAGGGCATATCCCTATTTCCTATTTACACAAAAATAAATAATGCAAAGATAAATCTGAAGGGGGTAGAAATGATTATCTCTGGGCAGGTAGAGGAGATGGAGTAGAGAGAACGTGTGGAAGAAAGACATCTATTTAATACTGACTTTTAAACTATGCAAATGTTAACATATATTTTTTTTAAATTAAAGGGGGAAAGGAACTCCACTAAACTTGAAAACAAACAGAAACAAATGGATGTGGCTGAGTATCTAATTGATAGCATAATCATTGAGAGAAAAGTTCTCCCAAGTCAGCTGTCCAAATGCCCATAATTAGTGGCTTCTATTGCGAGAACAAACATACTGTAGAGAAATCCTAAACTTAATCCCATAGCGTTATGGTGAGCAGTAATACCAAAACTGTTTCTGTAGTTTGATGGATAAGTAAATGTATTATTACTGTTGATAGGAACCAAGATTTTTAGTGTAAGAAAAAGAGAAGATGGGGCACCTGGGTGGCTCAGTTGGTTAAGCGACTGCCTTCTGCTCAGGTCATGATCGCGGAGACCGGGGATCAAGTCCCACATCGGGTTCCTTGCTCGTCGGGAAGCCTGCTTCTCCCTATCTCACTCCCCCTGCTTGTGTTCCCTCTCTGGCTATGTTTCTCTCTGTCAAATAAATAAAATCTTAAAAAAAAAAAAAAGAAAGAAAAGAAAAAAAAAAAGAAAAAGAGAAGAATATACAATCAAATGTGAAAAAAAACACAAAAACTCCATAGTGTGAAATTTTAAATGAAAAATTAGTATCGGGGTGCCTGGGAGGCTCAGCAGTTAAGTGTATACTTGTTTCTGCCTCGAAAAAACTTATACTCTAAAAATGTTTCTCCAGTGACAACAGCATTTTATACATGTTCTTTACCTTGCCTTTTGCTATTTTCACTTAAGAATATGGTTGGGAGCCCGTTCTATGTCTATACCCATTGATTCAGCTCAGCTCTTCTTCACTTGGAAGGATGAATGATAGTTGTCTACTCTTGGACGTTTCAGTCAAAGAATATATGCATTTTACAAAAAGATTTTATTTGTTTGTCAAAGAGAGAGAGATAGCACAAGCAAGGGGAGTGGCAGGCAGAGGGAGAAGCAGGCAGATGCTTAGCTGACTGGTAGATGCTTAACTGACTGAGCCACCCAGGCATCCCAACATATGCATTTCTTTAAATTTTCATTTGGGGGGTGCCTGGGTAGCTCAGTGGGTTAAGCAACTGCCTTTGGCTTAGATCACCATCTCCGGGTCCTGGGATTGAGTCCCGCATTGGGCTCCCTGCTCAGTGGAGACCCCGCTTCTCCCTCTCCCTCTGCCTGGTGCTCTCCCTGGCTCCTCTCCCTCTCTCTTTCAAATAAATAAATATAATCTTTAGGAAAAAAATTTCATTTGGTTTGGTTTTTGAATCACGGCAGTATGTAAAGTCAGAAAAATATAAAGGGGATTTCCTTTCCTCCCTGTTCTCCACAGAAGCGAACTCTGATTGGCTTCTCGTGTCTCCTCGGAGTATACTGTGCATGTGAAGTTATTTTTCTTTTTAAAACTTCACAAGCATGGAGCATTTACTATGTGCCAGGCATTGTTCTCAGCATTCAGAACTGTCTGAATTAAGTGCTGTTAGCTCTAGTTTGCATTTGGGGAAACTGAGGCACCTAGGTACACTGACATGACCACAGTCACACAGCCTATATGACAGATCCCAGATTTTAACACAGGTAGGCAGGCTGTAGGTTTCCCCTCTGTGTACACATCTTCAATGTTGGCAGCTCGTGCCAAATTGGATAGAAGCGAGGAAGGGATGAGCTTCAGTGATGTGTAGGAGGCCAAGAGAAGGCCTGAATTCCTGGGATTCCCTTCCCCCATTTTTCTCCCCAGCTCTTCTATAGAGGCTGGGGGCCACAAGCTTCCATCTCTACTCCTCCTTGCAGATGCCTTCTTGCAAAGACTCCACAGGTGCAGCAAATCCCACCGAGCCCCACATTGTAGGTAAGGCTCTGGCATGGGGTGGCTGGATTCTCAGCAGGCCTGCTGGGTGGGCTCCCCAAGGCCTTTGGGCAGAGCCCATCAGCCAGGGTCCCCTGGGTCTGTGTGTCTCCGCACCAGGAATCCAGACTCCTGATCAGCAGGCTGCCTTGGCCCACCACAACCCAGCCCGGCCTATCTTTGTCGAGGGCCCCTTTTCCCTGTGGCTCCGAGACAAATGTGTCTATTATCACATCCTCAGAGCTGACTTGCTGCCCCCTGAAGAGCGGGTAAGGGCCCAGAGCATGAGTGAGGGGTATGGGTGTGGGTTTTTTTTGGGGGGGGGGAGGATGTTGGTACCACCCCAAGGGCTTATGTGAGGTCTCAGAGGGGCAGGTGGGAGAGGAAGGGATAGCTCCTGGTTTTGGGAGATGGGCTGCAGCTGGCTGCAAGATCCTGGGCCTCTGACCCTGCTGTACCTGTCCCCCTGGGGTAGGAAGTGGAAGAAATTCCAGAGGAATGGAATCTCTACTACCCGATGCAGCTGCACCTGGATTATGGGAGGAGCGGCTGGGATGATTATGAGTTTGACATTCATAAAGGTAAAATTGGGATGGGCAGGGTTTCAAACACCAGACATGATGAGGCCTCTGGGGTGCAAGGGTAGCACCCAGGCTGACACCCAGCCCAGTTACCACATGCAGACCCAGTAGTCATCCAAGAACACACACACACACTCCCCAGGGGCTCCAGGCCTGTTAGTCCTTGGTCATGGAGCATCTCTGTGCTGGCTACTGAGTGTGACCAGGACAGGTCAGGTTTCTCCTCACCCCCGCTTGAGCAGCTCAAGGCTGTGGGGGAATAGGCAAGTTAAGTTATATTCTTGGGGTTTCAAGGGAGGAACACACCATCCAGCATCAAGTGGGCTGTGGGGAGGACTTTCTGGTGGAATGTTGAAGAACCAGGAGGCATCACTCAGGTTAGCAGTCTAGACAGGAGATACCTTGTGCAAAGCCTTGGATGCACAAGAAACATCCCATCTGTGGCCTGCAAGGGGTGCGGGCATGGGGGGTGCTGCTTCAGTCTTCACTGCACAAACTCTCAGCACCTGTTTCCCCCAACAGTGGAGGAAGGCCCAGTCTTCGCCATATGCATGGCAGGTGCCCACGACCAAACTACACTGGCCAAGTGGATCCAGGGTTTGCAGGAGACCAACCCAGCCCTGGCCCAGATCCCCGTGATCTTCCGCCTGGCAGGGTCCACTGGGGAGCTCCTGTCGTCCTCCTCAGGGCTAGAGGAGCCGCCCCGGCCCCCACCCGAGGGCCAGGAAGAAGAGGAAGACAACCAGCAGCGACAGCAGCAGGGCCAGAGCTGAGCTTGAGGGGCCACCTGCACAAGCTGTGGACTGTGTGATAGCGTGAGATGCCTTTTGAGTGTACAGCAAATAAAAGTGTTCCGTCCTTGGCTACCCTCTTGCTTCTCTTGGCAACGTGGCGTCTCTGTCCCTTTAAAGGCTTTTCAAGGGACCTGCACCATCCGAGACCGACATATCGGACCCCAGGCTTTCCCTCTGCCTTCACCTGACAGCTCCTACCCTTTCCTTGTCCTCTCCAAGATGCATTCAGGATGAGGCATGGAGAGAGAAGCCCCTACCTCCTAGGGTCTACGGGTTCATCTAGGTCTTTCTTCCCGCAGCTGGTCCCAAACCTCTGACCCTCTCTCGGTCTCTGCGAAGTTAGAAAGTTTTAACAGAGAAAATGAGTAAGAGAAGGGGTCATTGCGAACGCTTGTGCCGCGCATGCGCAATTTCTGCTCTAGGTCTCCTCTTCGCGCCGTGGGGCAGTGAGAGTCCGTGAGAAATTTCCCGTCGGCGCGGAAGATGCGCGCCACTTCCGGCCGGGCTCCTAACAACGGGGGAGGTTGGTAACCAGGGAGGGGGGGATGGCGGAGCGGGTGCCGGAGCCCGAGGCGGAGGCGGAGGCTGAGGCGGGCGCAGGCGGGGAGGCGGCGGCCGAGGAGGGCGCGGCGGGCCGCAAGGCTCGGGGTCGGCCGCGGCTCACGGAGTCCGACCGAGCCCGGCGGCGGCTCGAGTCCCGGAAGAAGTACGACGTGCGGCGTGTGTACCTGGGCGAGGCGCACGGGCCCTGGGTGGACCTGCGGCGCCGCAGCGGCTGGAGCGACGCCAAGCTCGCAGCCTATCTCATCTCGCTGGAGCGCGGCCAGCGTAGCGGCCGCCACGGGTGAGGGGGCCCGGCCCGAGGGAGGGAGGGAGCGAGCGAGGGAGGAGACGCCCCCATCCCGGCCGAGACTGGTCCCGCCCTCTCTGCCCCCGGCCCCGCCCCCGGCACCTGTGAGCCCCGCCCAGTGGCCCCGCTGCCGGCCTGGGTCTCCTACCGCAGGTCCTGGGACGCCCCTGGCTCGCGGCCCCGCCTCCCATCTTTCCAACTGTCCAATCCAAGGATGCGCCCAACCTCTCGACCCGCCTCTTAGCACGTGGTCCCGCCCGCTAGATGTCTGGCTGCCCAATCCTAGTACGGGCCCCACCTCCAAGCGTTCTAACTGCCTAGTCCCTGGAGGGGCGGCCCCGCCTCCTGAGGCCTTATGTCTTCTTCCCTGCTGGTCTTTGGGATCTCAGCTCCCTCATCTTCTAACCCCTACTGCGCAGCCTGGGGCTGTGAATGGATACACTGGGGCAAGCAGCCCTGCCCCTCATGAGGCTCTGGCACTCCATCTGGGGCTCTGTGTGGCCCCATTCCCACAACCCTCCACCCCAAACATAGAAAGACTCCTCACCCAGATTGCATTCCCTTAAACCTCTTGGCTCCTGGGAAACACCTTAGGCCATGGAGACTCAGGTGAAGAAGAAGTGCCAAGTTAGCTGCTCAGGCAGAGGGCAGGCCCTTGCAGAGTCTCAGTCTTGAGAATCAGGAGTGTGGATGCAATTTTCCCCTTCCTGCCTAATAGGTTGGTGTGACAATTAAATGAATTAAAAAAAACAGCAGAAGACTTAGAATGCGGATGGCACATAGTGAGCACTCCAAGTATTAGTTGTGATGATGGTATTTGTTCTCTGTCACCAGCAATGCTGCGACAGA
This sequence comes from Spilogale gracilis, assembly GCA_004023965.1. Taxonomy (NCBI): domain Eukaryota; kingdom Metazoa; phylum Chordata; class Mammalia; order Carnivora; family Mephitidae; genus Spilogale; species Spilogale gracilis. The sequence continues at coordinate 10,315 of PITA01007690.1, forward strand.
ATCCTTGCTGTGCCCTGGTTTTATTTGCACACATTGGCATGTTTCTCTGGGGGGAGATTCTAAGGGTCTAGAGTCAACCAGATCCTTCTGAATTGCACCCACTGCCTCCCTGGAGTTCAGGCTGGCTTATATGCCCAAGAGTGGAGCAGGAAATGCAGGGTATTTAAAAAACTCAAGTTAGTGTTCCATTATTGGGTGTTTTGTTTTGTTTTGTTTTGTTTTAAGACTGCAAGTGCAAGCAGGGACGAGGGTGGGGGGGTGGAGGAGGAGCAGAGTGAGAAGGAGAGAGAATCTTAAGCAGGCTTCACACCCAGTGTAGCATGGAACCCATTGCGGAGCTCGATCTCACACCCCTGAGATTATGACGTGAGCTGAAATCAATAGCCCCATCCTTAACTGACTGAGCCACCCAGGCACCGCCCCCATTATTGGAGCTACTGATTCGGTTAATTGGGGTAGAGATGCAGACGTTCACTTTCTTCTGCAAAGCTGCCAGGGAGACATTACGTGCTGCTGGAGTTGAGAACCACTGGCCAGAGGGAGCCCCTGAAGGTCCCTAAGCTGAAAGTGGTATTTTCAGAAGCTTGGTTTGTGTAGTCCTGCAAGACCGGGGCCAGGACACTGAGACAACTAAGGCCGTGCGTGGCAATAACTGGGCCCCAGGACACATGGGTAGTCAGAAAAATACACTACCCCGAGTGAAGGGTCTCCTGCGGGAAATGGACATGACCAGAGATAGAGGGTCATGTATTTCAACTCTTCAATTATTTGTAACTGTCTTGTACCTGGAAGGATTTCAGTTCAAGACTATGTACAACATAGACCAAAAGACAGAAATGGAAAGTGGGATGAAAAGAGAAAGGAGGGATGCCTAGGTGGCTCAGTAACTTGGCTGTCTACCTTTGGCTCCAGTTGTCCTCTCAGGGTCCGGGGATCAGGCCCGCATCGAGCTCTCTGCTTGGCAGGGAGCCTGCCTCTCACTCTGCCTCTGCCCCTCCCCACCGCTTGTGTGCGCCCTCACTCTCAAATAAATAAACAAAATTAAAAAAAGAAAAAAGAGAAAGGAAAAGGAGGGACACAGTGGGGCCAGGATCAGTTGCCATTAGACTGAGGCATAAGTCACAGGGGACATGACAAGGGCAGTTTTGTGGCATGGTAAGTTAAAAACCTGACCAGAGGGGTTCAAAGACATGAAGACATGGGAACAGAGAATGGGCCGTGAATTTTCCTCAGAACCATCCTAGTAGCCAGTGAGAAAAGGGAAACGGGTCAGGAGTGGAGTCTCCAGTGTTTGGTTGAGGAATGCTTCATCAGCACCTACTGTGTGCCAGGCCCTGGTGTGGGTGCTGATGGTGCAGCAGGGAACAACACAGGAAATCTTTGCCTCATGGAACTGCCTTTGCAGAGGGCGGACGGCAGAGACTTGTGCACTGTGCAAAGGCTTGTCCACTGTATTACGTTACGTTTACTGTTATTTATCATGAATAAATTACATAGTGTGTGAGAGATCGATAGGAGCTATGTAAAGAAAAAAAAAAAAAAACTGAAATAGGGAAAGAAGAATCAGGAAGGGGTGCCGGAGGTTTAAGTAGGTTGTTAGGAAGGGCCACAGTGAGAGGATAGCATCCAGGGTACAGACCTGTAGGGGGCCGGGGAGATCCATGCAGATATCTGGGTGTTTGAGGAAGAAGGAATGGCAGGAGCAAAGGCCCTGAGGCAGGACCCAGCCTGGTGTGTACATGGGGCAGCGAGGAGACCCATGTGGCTAGAGCGCAATGAAAGGATGAAGAGTGGGAAAAGGTGAGGACAGGAAGGTGACAGGGCTTTGTGGACTGAATAGAGGACTCTGGTTTTTCCTCCCAGTGAAGTAGGAGGCCTGATTGGATTTTTTTTGTCTTTTATTTTTTTTAAGCACAGAATTTTGGACAGAGAGGTCCCATACCTGGCTTATATTTTAACAGACACACTGTCCAGGGTATATGTGGTGGGAGGATTGGGTGAGGGTTGCGCTGAAACAAGATTGAGAGGCAGCAGTCTTGAACACTGGTCTCCAGAAGGTTCAGTTTTCTCTCTAGCTTTGTACGTAGTTGAATTTTTCTTTTTACATCTTAAAATGTTAACAAGAAAATCAAAAACACACAGACTGTGAAGTTGAGGCTCTGGGAGGGGTGGGCCAGAGCTGGCCGACCAGGAGGGAGCTAACTACATGAGTCCCGGTGAGTGAGCAGGGCTGTGCAGAGGTGAGGAGAAGTGGTTGAAATTGGGGCCAACAGGGTTTCCTGATGGGTGTGGGTATGAGGGACGACGCCCCTAGGCGTGGACCTGAGCGCGTGGAAGGTTGCAGGTACCGTTAACAGAGAAGGGACAGGTCAGGGGACAGTATGACAGCCCACGGGTCAGATGTCTGCGAGACCCCTACTTTTAGTGTCGGGGAGGTGTGCTGGTGGTGGTGTGGTCAGGAGAGGGCCAGGCGGGAGATCCAGACTTGGGAGTTCACCAGGCCAGTGATAGATAGTATGGTGCCAGAGGTTGCCAAGGGCATATGGGTAGACACACAGGTCTGAGCCCGGCGCTCGCTCTCTGTGCTTAGAGAAATCAAGATGACGAGGGAGAAGCCGCAGTCGGGAGGCTGGTGGAGAACCTGCCGGGGTGGCATCCTGAAGGCCAAGGGAAGGATCTGCAGTCGAACACAGCTGGGCTGAGGGAGGTGGCCAAGGGAGGTGACCCCCAGAGGCCAGAACCGGCTAGTGTGTGGTGTGGTGGGGAAAACCCTGACTCAAGGGGCTTGAGGGAGACGGAGAAGACGATAAGACTGCGTACACATGTAGACAACCCAAGGGCAGGGTGGGGGGTAATGGAATGGGCAGGAGTTGGCAGGGAAGGGGCTATAGATTATTTAAATCCAGTGGACAAGAACCGATGGTGTGTTGGGACAGTTGGTGGGGATGATGGAGTCGAGCATGAAAGCAAGTGGCAGAGGAGAGCAAAGGAGAGCCGCTGGGCACCATGTGGGGGCTGGCCTCTGCAAGGAAAGCAGAGCGCCGGAGAAGTCCCACAGCTGCTGTCCTCACACAGGGTGATGTGTAAGGACTGGAACCTGGAGAAGTGGGCAAGGGGAGGGAAGGCGGTTTGAGGTCTGGCTTCATTTAATCGCCACAGTGACTCCTGTGGTCCCCACTTCCCAGATGAGGACCCTGAGGCTCAGAGGGGACGAGACCTGCTCGAGGTCACACAGCTAGTCAAGAGCAGAGAGGAGACTTGAACTCGGATCTGACAGGCACCAAGCCGATCCCCAGCACTAAGCGCTGTTCCCAGCACCCCAGTCATGGCAAGGCTGTGAGTGTGCAGAGGTGGCCACAGGCATGGACTTGGGTTTGGGGGAGGATCTGGGCAGCCAGCCTGCCCCCTCGGAGGGGAGGGGAGAGCCGTGGGAGGGGCTGGAGGCATCTGGGATGGGGGCGGGTAGAGGCCTGGACAAAGGCAGAGCCAGGGGCAGGAGGGGCAGAGGAGCCTGGGGGAGCTGTCCTGAGACCAGACGCGGGGTGTGGGGCTGTGAATTGTTACCAGCCTGGACAGGTGGGGTAGATGGAGAAGCTGACAAGAGACCCTGGACTGCCTGTGCGGAGAGTGTGGTCTTGGCTACAGGGGGGAGGCTAGCGCTCCAGGCCCAGGCTCTGTGAGAACACCATAATCGGTAATTGCAGTGATCATCTCTACCACTTGCTGAGTGGTTACTGAGCTCCAGGGGCCCACCAAGCTCTTTCAATGCGCATAATCTCATAGGCCCACGAGGAAGGGATGGTTATGATCCCATGCTACAGATGGGGAACTGAGGCACGGGAGGCAGGGTCACCTAGGGTCTAAGGGCCTCCTGCTGTAGCGTAGAAAAGGAAGGATGAGGGGCACCTGGCTGGCTCAGTTGGAAGAGCATGCAACTCTTCATCTCTGGCTCATAAGTTCAAGCCCCACGTTGGGTGTAGAGATTACTTTTTTTTTTATGGTTTATTTATTTATTTGAGGGAGAGAGAAACAGAGTGTGGATGGGGGAGGGGCGAGGGAGGAGAGAGAGGAAAGAGAATCTTAAACAGACTCCTCAGCCATTTCACAACCCTGAGACCAGAGCTAGATCAAGAGTCAGATGCTTAACCGACAACAGAGCCACCCAGGTACCCCGGGTGTAGAGATTACTTAAATAAATTAATTAAAATTAAAAAAAAAAAAGGAAGGATGAGGAAGCAGCCAGAGCGGGCGGGCCGACCCAGAAGCATGGCGTAAGAGCGCTGAGGGAGCCCGAGCGGGTGCAGGACAGCTCACTCCAAAGCCCCTGCCCTCTGCACGTGTAGAGCGGTATTGGGCCCCAGCCCAGCGGCCTGTGTGGGGTCAGGACCCCAGCTGGCAACTCTGGTGGCCATCCCGGTGGGGGAAACCTTGGGGGGCCCCCAGTGTTCGGGCTCCCCGAGGCCTCGGTCACGGTGGCACACAGTCAGGGTGTCGGGCTCCAGCCAAAGCGGGGAAGGCCCCAGAGGCAGGTGGCAGGGTGACCAGAGCATGTGAGCCCGAGCTGGCTGGTGGAGGGAGCAGCACCTTGGGCAGGGGCCCACACAGAGCCTGCAGTTGGGGCTGGGGCAGGGTCTCCCCAGGGCTCTCAGCTAGCATAAGGGAGTGGGAGCCGTGGGGCTCTGGACAGGGCTGGGCAGGTTTTAAGTCCGACTCCACGAATGTCCTGTTGCTATGGAATAAATGACCACCGATTTAGTGGCTTAAAACCACACAAATTATCTCACATTTCTTTGGGGCAGGAGTCCAGCTCATTGTAGCTAGATCTTCTGCTCAAGGTTTCCCAGGGCTGAAACAAGGGTTTCAGCAGCCACGTCTTCATCTGGCGGCTCGACTAGGGAAGGAACTCTAGGCTCCCTTGGAAACTTGGCAGAATTCATTCCCTCCTGGCTTGTATAGCTGAGGCCCCCACAACCTGGAGGCTGTCAACCAGGGTTGCTGTCAGCTGCCAGGCCCCAGCCACTCATAGGCCTCTCACATCCTTGGCCTCAAGGGCTCCCCTGATTAGATGAGGCCCACCTTGGAAAGCTGCCTCCTGATTCATTCCAAGTAACCTAGGCACAGGGAGAGGATTGTAGAAGGCATGTGACCCGGGCTTGGGAATCAGGGCAGGGGGGGGAGTGTAGAATTTTGCCTGCCACACTGACTTTCTGTTACCCCTTTTCTGAGTTCTCCAGTCCCTGGCCACAGGCCCCTGGGCAGGCAGCCTCAGCCCTCAGCCTCATTTTCCCACTTGGTGAAATGCGCCATGATGCTAGACCCAGGACGGGTGTCAGTGGACTAGAGAGGCCACAGCCCGGGGGGGCGGGGGGAACAGACGGTGGCTACAGTATGGCCTTGGAACAGGGTGCTGTCACTGGCTCGGGGTCAGCCACGCCCTGTGTTCACTCCCCCTGCCTCTCTCTCTTACAGGAAGCCTTGGGAGCAAGTCCCCAAAAAGCCAAAGCGGAAGAAAAGTAAGTGGGGCTGCAGCCAGTGGGGGGAGGATGGGTGTTGGAAGCAGGTGGCTTTGTCGTTCGTTCCCTCACTCATCGTCAGGCCCCATTTGTGGGCGGCCTGCATGGGCCAGTGCTGTACGGACCCGCACAGACCCAGCCCTGCCCTCCCAGAGCCCATGGTCTCAGGGGAAGACGGGGGACGGGTCCAGCAGGGCCGTGGCAGGGAAGTAGGGACACTGCAGGCCCAGGGGAAGGGCCTGACCCAGCCCAGCCTGGGAAGGGGGTGGGGATGGGGGCAGGAATGGGACCGGCCCCTGTGCTGTGCCCAGTGGGGGTGCCCCCCCACTCCCATTGCACACGTAAAAGGCCACATCACCAACCCACGCTGCACAGCTGGCAAGGGGCCAGGCCAGAGCTCATATCCCTGTCACCTGAGCGGTCCCCCTAGCTCCTCGGACTGGAGGGGCGGCTAGGGGTGGGGTCCCTGTTGTCTCCATGGTCAGCACATGGTTGGAGGCCCAGACAACATCCCTAGGCTCAAGGACCCTTCTGGACATCCTCCTTGGCACCCTCCTCATCCCCCAGCCTAGAAGATCAGGAACATGGGTTCCTGCTCCTTGGCTGCAAGACCAGCATCATTAGACGTATCACAGATTCCATTTCCTGGGAATTCAGAGTGTATGCAGCCCTGTTCCGTGCCCTGGTGCATGGGAGTCACCCAGGGGAGAGCTGGACAAGGCAGAGGGAACAGCTTGTGCAGGGGCCTTAAAAGTGTGTCACGTGCCAGGCTGAAGGGAATGGGGCACGAGCAATCGGAGTGGAGGCCTACTGTATGCCCCTTCCATCCCTCAGCTGCGACCCCTGAGCCCTGATGCTGTGGGTCTCGGGCCTTGCCCAGCAGGGTGAGGGCCAGTGGTGCGGGAACAGCTGTGTGGCAGCCACCAGTCCTGCCCCTTCTCAGAGTTGTCCGAGGCAAGGACCAAGCTAAGTCTGTGACCTCCAACTCCCAAATTGATGAGGAGGGAGACAAGGTGGCAAGTGCCGGACTGGAGGGGCGGCTAGGGGTGGGGTCCCTGTTGTCTCCATGGTCAGCACATGGTTGGAGGCCCAGACAACATCCCTAGGCTCAAGGACCCTTCTGGACATCCTCCTTGGCACCCTCCTCATCCCCCAGCCTGGAAGATCAGGAACATGGGTTCCTGCTCCTTGGCTGCAAGACCAGCATCATTAGACGTATCACAGATTCCATTTCCTGGGAATTCAGAGTGTATGCAGCCCTGTTCCGTGCCCTGTCGATGTCTTCCCTGCCTCCTCTCTGGCAGCCCGCAAGGAATGGGGACTGCTATTCTCCCCTGGCCCAGAAGAGGCAGCTAAGGTTCTGAGAAGCTGGAGCCGCCGGGCTTCAAAGTGGCAGTCAGGATTTGAATCCCACAGTCTGGCTCCACTGGGCCCATCTCCTCGAAGCATCTACTTATCCAGCAAACATACTATGTGCCAGGCCACAGTAGGCACATAGGGGATGCAAGAGGAGCAGCAGACAGGTGTCCCTGCCCTTGGGGAGCTGGCATTCTAGTAGGGAAGACAGAAACACGGACACAGATAACCACAGATGGGCTGTAGGTACTACCTGGAAAAAAAGAACAGCGAGTCAGGTCAGCTAGAAGGACAGCGGGGAGGGGGTGGCAGACCGAAGGAAAGACCTGAGCAAGGGGAAAGGGCAAGGCAGTCAACTAGAAGGAGACACAGTCCGCGCAAAGGCCCTGAGGCAGGGCCATACCCTGCATGGTTCAGGAACAGAGGAAGCCAGGGGGCTGGGATGAAGTGTTCAAGGAGAAGGGCAGAGGAGGGCCTGGTGGCTCTGGGGAGGACTTTGCCTTTTACCCCCAGCCAGCTAGGAGCCCTGGTGGATTGTGTGCGCTGAGGAGGTCGTGGCCAGGCTCAGGTGTTTGCAGCAGGTGCCCTCTGTCTGCTGCAGGCCGAGTAGACTAGTGGGACAAATGTGGGAGCAGAGAGACCAGGGCAGAGGGGACTCAGCGGGTCCAGGCCAGGGACAGAGGGTGAGTCTCTTAACAAGCAGCAGCCGCTAAGCACCTATCCTGCACCAGGCTCTGTAACTCGTGTGGTTTCACTTACTCGGTGAGGACTGGCTGGTCTCTGTTCTCACCAGCGTGGATCTCACCTCTCAGAGCCTGTTTCTTCATCTGCAGACCGAGGATGGGCCTGGACGGGGTGCAGGAAGGTGTCTCACCCCTCGGGGAGCCAGAAGGCTAGACTGCCCTGGGGCCCGGGGAGGAGGGGGCGCTGGTGATCACGATCCCTGACTCCAGGCCCCGCCCTGTGTGTGCAGGGAGGCGTCGCAATGTGAACTGCCTGAAGAACGTGGTGATCTGGTACGAGGACCACAAGCACCGCTGCCCGTACGAGCCGCACCTGGCCGAGCTGGACCCCACCTTCGGCCTGTACACCACGGCTGTGTGGCAGTGCGAGGCTGGCCACCGCTACTTCCAAGACCTGCACTCGCCCCTGAAGCCCCTCAGCGAGTCAGACCCCGACAGTGACAAAGGTGGGTCTGAGGGGTGAGGGCTCTACGGCGCCTCGCCCTGGACTCCCTGCCCTCCTGGGTCTTGTCGGCCTCAGGCCAGCGCTGGAAACAGCGGAGCAAGGACGGCGCCCCGACCCGGCAGACTGGGCTGCCATCTTCCAAGTCCTTCTGGAGCCGAGAGGCTGTGGCCCCCATTTCCCAGAGGGACAGCTGTGTCCACCTGTGCCAGAGGCCAGCTGGGCTAGGGGCCGGGAAACCTGGTTCAGCAGCCGGGAGGGAGGGGTGGGTGCGCGGCCTCCGCAGGCTTGGCGGCTCCTGCTCTGTTCTCCCTGGCCCCTTCCCTTTGGGTCTGGGCTGTCTCTCCCAGCCTCATCCTCTTCCCCTCTCTGCCCTGTTCTCCTCCTTCCTCCACGTTCTCTCTTCTTGAGTTCTCTCTCGTTCCCCCTCCCTCTCTCACTCTTCTGTTGCATCCTCTCCCTTCTGTCTCTTGCCTTCTCCCTGCCCCCCAGTCTCTCCCTGTCTCCCCCCACAGCCCACTCCTCCCCATCTGTCCCTCCCCACTCTGCCCGTGCCCCTCGTCTGCCGGCCCATGTGAGTCTCGTGTCCTGAGCCCACAGCAGGACTGGGAGGGACTCAGTTCCCAAGGCCCAGTTGGCCCTGGTGGGGGAGCAGAGGAGACAAGGCAGGTGGTGAGGGGCTGCCTGCTGGTCGGCCGGCCTCAAGATCTCAGCGTCAGCTGTGGGAAGGAGCACGGGGCCCGCTGCCAGGTGCCCTGCTGGAGCTGAGGGTGAGGTCAGTCGCCAGGGCTGAGCCCTCGCTGGCAGGAATCACAGAGCAGGTGGCATCCCAGCTGGCTGAGGGGAAGCCGTGGGCGAGAGGTGTTCCAGGTGGGCCTCCTGGCCAACGGCTGTCTCGTGTGCATCAGCCAGACCCCAGCGTGCAGCCAGCCCTTCGGCCATCCTCACCCTGCTCCATGTCCCCTCCTCCCAAACCACCCTGAGTCCTCCCTACAGCTCTTCATCAGCCCCCCTGACAGTAGGGAAAACCAAGGCCCCGGGACTAATTGGGACTGACCCCTTTGGTGATGGGTCCGCTGGGCTGGGGATGGCACCCAGAGGAGCCCCCTTGCGTCCCCACCCAACTTCGACACGAGTGGCTGCAGGATCTGGCTCTCAGGAACCAATGCTGGGATCTTGGGGCAGGCGGGTCGGCTGCAGCTGCCAGGAGGGGGAGGGGCAGTGTCCCTGTCCCAGCCCTGTTCCCTCAGCAGCTCCCTCATCAGCTCTCTGCCTGGGGCGGCCCTGCTGCTTCTTGCTAAGTAGAAGCACCTCCTGCAGGGACTGTGGGAGGCCAAGGGGTACACAGCCATTTCTGTGATTCGTGTTCTAATCACCTGGAGAGAAGCGCAGTCTGACCCTCACAGCTAGACACTATGGCACACACCTAGGCCTGCCCTCAACTCACTACGTGACTGCTCCCTGCTTCACGGTGCAGCCCAGGGACTCAACTCACCCTGCAGATTACAGGGTATTACAAGGAGGGGCCGATCCCCCTACCGCACCCCTGCTGCCGTCTGGCCTTGAGTCAGGGATGGGGCATTATGATAATAATAACACAAAACATTGATAGGGTGCTTACTCAGAGCCTGCTACTGTTCTAGGCCCTTTACACATATTTCTTCATTACCCCAAACACCCTCTGGGGTAGGTGCCAACTTATCCCCAGGCCCAGAGAGGTTACATAAGGCCTCCACATTCACACCGCTGGAGGGGGAGCGCCAAGATCCCGCCCCCCAGCCCGCGTGCCCCATATGATCTGGGAGGATAGGACGCTTGGTCCCCAGACAGTGCGCCCCGACTCTGTCATGAGTGTGTAACTGAGGGTCAGTTCTTGATTTTCCCGCATTTCTCCCCCTGTGTGGACTTTAGCATGAAGCACCTGGATGAAATGTGAGTCTCCTTGACCTTCCTCACAATGCCGGCCTGAGATTCATTCATTTTTACAACTGTGTGCTCAGTGTGCACCAGGCGGCCTTCTGGGCACTGGGGCCTGTGCACAGGGGCCCCCGTCCTTATGGAGCTTATGATCCAGATGGGAAGCAGAGAGGAGACAAGATAAACGATTAAGATCTAGACTATGGCAGAGGGTGGTATCTTGGAGGAAAATTAAGGAGAGAAAAGAATGCTATTTGAGATAAGGTGGTCAGAGGCTTCCCTGAATAAATAGCATTTTAGGAAAGGGTCTGATGAGGTGAGGGAGGGAGCCCCTGAAGGTGTCTGAGAGAAGAGTGTTCAGGCAGAGCAAATAGCAAATGCAAAGGCCCTGAGGCAGGAACCTGCCTAGTATCCCGAAATACATGGATGTAATGCCAACAGGGTTTCCTGGCAGACTAAAAGTGGGGGTGAGAGAAAGAGAAGTCAAGGGCAGCCCTCAGACTTTGTTTGGCCTTAGCACCTGGAAGGACGGAGCCGCCGCAGACCCAGGTGGCTGTGAGACCCTCGCTGGGGGCAGCAAAGGAGGCAGTGGGAGGCAAAAGCCCCAGCCCCACAGGAGGTCCGGGCCAGAGCTGTCCACATGGAGGCATTGATATGAGTGAGGGCAGTGTAATAAAAATCAGTATCGATCTCTGTCCATGGTTTCTGGCACAGAGCTCCTAAAACCCTTGGAATTTCCTGAGTGATGGGAATGTTCGTCCTTGTTCATCATGAGCCCCTTTCACAAGAGGCCCCTTTGGAACACACCTGAGTCAGTGCTAATCTAGGTGACTCGGGCCGGGTAGATAGCTTCCGGATGGGGGCTGGTCACCAAAGACACATGATTAGAAGGGGGAATCTCTCAGCCCCACCTCTGACCCCCAAGGAGCAGACTGGGGCTGGAGACTGGGTTGCAAAAACTCTTGAATAAGGAGGTCCAGGGAGCTTGGGGGTTGGTGAACACCTCGAGGTGCTGGGAGGATGGTGCATCTGGGGAGGGCATGCCGCTCCTGCCCCAGCCCCGGCACCTGGCCCCCGGGGCGCCTCTTCCATCCGACTATTCCCTGAGTTGCATCTTTTGTGCTAAAAATGTAGCCAGAAGTAAAGCATTTTCCTGAGTTCTGTGAGTCGTTCTAGCAAGTTATCAAACCTGAAGGGAGTGTTGTAGAAACCGATAATTTGTAGCCAGAATTACAATGGTCTGGGTCTTGTAGGCGGGTCTGAAGTGGGGGCCAGCAGTCCTGTGGGACCTGAGCCCTGAACCCGGGCCATCTGGATCGAATTAGCAGACGCCCAGCTGGTATCAACAGGCTAGCTGAGTCCCTGGGGTGAGTGGAGGAGAGTCCTGGCTAGAACTTTCCAGACCTGTGTAAGAGCCAACGAGTCTGAGGAGGGGCCACAGAGAGGGACCAGAAAACCGGAATTCAGGACCAGAAGCTGAGGGAGGGAGGAGAGCGTCTCTGAGGAGCAGGGGTGGTCGGGGCACAGAGGGGAAAGGGAAATGACCAGGCTTTGTGGCTGTGAGGGGGTTACCATGCCCAGCCCCTAGTTAGCCTTCGATAGATACCGTTGCTACCACTGTTGCTACTGTGACCATCCCCTTTCCTCTATCACCACAGTGGGCAATGGCCTAGCAGCCGGCAACTCCGACTCTTCCAGCTCTGGCTCCGGCTCTGACTCCGAGGCGCCCCCTGAGGGCCAGCCGGCCAAGGCGGCGGCGGTGGCGGCGGCTGCGGCAGTTACTCCCACCAGCCCAGCGGGCAGCAGTGGGCTCATCACGCAGGAAGGCGTGCACATCCCCTTCGACGTCCACCACGTGGAGAGCTTGGCTGAGCAGGGCACCCCGCTGTGCCCCAACCCAGCGGGCAGCGGGCCTGAGGCCCTGGAGACCGTGGTGTGCGTGCCGGTGCCCGTGCAAGTGGGCCCGGGCCCCGGCACCCTCTTTGAGAACATGCCCCAGGAGGCACTGGGCGAGGTGGTGGCCAGTTGTCCCATGCCAGGCATGGTGCCTGGCTCACAGGTGATCATCATCGCTGGCCCTGGCTACGATGCCCTCACGGCTGAGGGCATCCACCTCAACGTGGCAGCAGGCAGCAGTGCCCCCGCTGGAGGCTTGGGGGACGAGGTGCCCTGCTCCATGATGGAGGGTGTGGCAGCCTACACCCAGACGGAGCCCGAGGGCAGCCAGCCCAGCACTACAGACCCTGCCGCCATGGCAGGCATCGAGACCAAGAAAGGTCTGGTGGGGCTGGGGGGTGCCAGTTCAGCAGGGGCTGCTGTAGTCTCTGGCAGGGGTTGGGGCGGACTGGGGAGGAGGGCGGAGGGTGGCCCTGGAACGAGCTCCTCCATCACGCAAGTCCACCCCACGGACACCCGCCCCATGTCCGCCCCCGTAGAGAGGGAGGACCTGTACATGCTTAAGAAGGAGAAGGAGGAGCCCGTGGCCCCAGAGCTGGCAGAGCTGGCGGCGACGGTGCCTGAGAGCACGGAGCCCGAAGCAGAGGCGGACGGGGAGGAGCTGGAAGGCAGTGACATGTCGGCCATCATCTACGAGATCCCCAAGGAGCCCGAGAAGTGGGTGTCTGGGCAGCCGGGGGCTGGGACGAGGAGCAGCCCACGGGCCCACAGCCCGCCTGGTGTGAGAGCCCTGATGCCATGGGCCCCTTCCCCTCCAGGAGGCGGCGGAGCAAGCGGACTCGGGTGATGGATGCCGACGGCCTGCTAGAGATGTTCCACTGCCCCTACGAGGGCTGCAGCCAGGTCTATGTGGCCCTCAGCAGTTTCCAGGTGAGACCACTGGCCCAGTGGGCTGAGCAAGGCCTGCTTCCTTTTCCCGCTGCCTGTGTGCAGGCGTCTGGGCAGTGCAGCTCACGGACAGCCCCACTTGGCCCCATTGGATGCCACTGGCCTGCCTCCCATATGACCACCTCTCGACAGCTTTTCACTGACCAGGCCTCGGCCGCAGGGCACCAGGGGTCACCTCACTGCCTCCACTCCCTGCTCTCCAGTGCGCTTGTCCTGCCTTCTAGTCAGCCTGGACTCAGCCTGCTTTTGCCCTGGCCACCTTCTTGGCTCCAGATGCCTCTTCTCCAGGCTCGGCTGGGGAGACCCCTCCACCAGGAAGCCCACCCTAGTTCCCCAGGGCTGGTGGGGCCTGCGAGCCCCAGCTCACGCAGGACTTCCTTGTAGTTTGTCCTCCAGAGCCTGGATGGGATGCCCCAAGGGCAGAGACAGGGTCCTGTCACATTCCCACCTGTGGCAGGAGGCGGCACCAGTAGGCCTTTGAATTTGCCCAGTCTCATTTTCCAGCATGTGTTGAGCACCTACCGGGTGCCCGGCCTAGTGCTGGGCCCTGGAGCTACAGGTGTGCTGGTGAGTGACAGTTTAAAAAAATAAAAAACAAAGGAATGACTGAGGGGCCTGCCTGCCCCAGACAGTGGGCACAGCACAGCTCCGTGGCAAAGCCTGCTATGGGACTGAGAGCCCTGGAAGCCAGGCCAGACCTGCCACCGCCCACCTGTGATATATGAGCCAACCCTCTGCCTCTGGAGCCTCATCTCCCCATCCATAAAACTGGGCCAATAGCAGGGCCCCACCACAAGGTTATGGCAAGACTGACTGATGCCCCAGCGCAGGCCCTGGCTATCGGAGGTGCCCAGGAAAGCTGTGGTTGATCCCAGTTGTGCCCCTGGGCCTTTGCTCAGAGCCAGGAGGTCCTCACAAGGGCAAGGGCACCCCTCTTCCCTTCTCCAGAAAGTCTGTGGCCTCAGCCTGCCTCCCAGCTACTCTTATCCGTCCCCACTGTGGAGAGCCCTGGAGGTGGACCCATGGCACCCACAGCACCACTCCTGCCTCTCTTGCCTGTAGAACCACGTCAATCTTGTGCATCGGAAGGGGAAGACCAAGGTGTGTCCACACCCTGGCTGTGGCAAGAAGTTCTATTTATCCAACCACCTGCGGCGACACATGATCATCCATTCAGGTCAGGCCCAGGGTGGGGCCAGCAGCGGGGGGCATAGGGTCATGGGCCTTGGATCTAGGGTGGGGGCAGGCGGGCTGAAGCCCCAGAGAGCGCTGGGTCGTCAGGAATAGGAAGGCTCCCCCCCACCCCGGGACTGCCCTCCACGGCGCGGGCTGCTGACTCACTGGCTGTAGCTGCAGGGCCTGTATCCAGCCGGAGGGCACGGCTTCAGATTTTTCAAGAGGCGGGAACCTTGGATTTTTATGTGAAAACGCCCCGAAGTTCAAATATTGGGGTCAAATTCAGACCCACTTTAACTTGACAGGTGCCTCCGGGGGAGCCGAGCTCACATTTCAGCCCTGCCCCGGGGCCCTCCCGGCCAGCCAGCCTCAGACGGGGCCGTGAGCTGCCCGCGGTATTAACCGTCATTAGTCAGCAGTGGCTCCCGGAGGCTGTGGGATTTGGTGTCCCAGCGCCCGGAGGGCCGGGAGACCGCCAGAGGACCCGGTTTCGGCAGCGCGGCAGAGACGTCCCGCAGCCCCCGCCCCGGACGGCGGCGTGCTCAGCTCCGCATCTCCCCCAGGTGTCCGTGAATTCACCTGCGAAACCTGCGGCAAGTCCTTCAAGAGGAAGAACCACCTGGAGGTACACCGACGCACGCACACCGGCGAGACTCCCCTGCAGTGAGTGACAAGCTTCCCCGCGAGGGTGGGGGGGGGCCTGCGACTGGCAGAGGGCGGGTCCTCACGGCGGGGGGGACGGGGCGGGAGACCGGCTGGGTCCTCGTAGCTTGGGCCCCGCCCCAATGCGGCCCCACCCTAGTCTGACCCCGCCCCCTGTGTCGCCCGCCGGCTCCCGGCAGGTGCGAGATCTGTGGCTACCAGTGCCGACAGCGCGCGTCGCTCAACTGGCACATGAAGAAGCACACCGCCGAGGTGCAGTACAACTTCACGTGCGAGCGCTGCGGGAAGCGCTTCGAGAAGCTGGACAGTGTCAAGTTCCACACGCTCAAAAGCCACCCGGACCACAAGCCAGCCTGACCCATCCAACCACTGACCGCCCCTATTTATTCGTCCACTCGGACACTACGCCCGGGCTTGCCGGGGCCCGGACAGCCGCGGGGACCTCCCGGACCGCGGGCCGGAAGGAGGCGCCCCTGCCCTGCCCCAGGGCTGGGCCCCCCGGGGCTGGTCCCCCCCCATCCCACCCTATCTCTGGAGGTGGCGCCTGGGGCTTGCACTGCTAGAACTGTGTCAAGAGAGCAGAGCGAGATTAAAGAGCGAGAAAGGAGACGCCATTCCCCTAGGCCTGGATGATTGGGGGGCCGGGCCCCTCTTTGTCTCCATCTTGGTCCCTTCCTGAGCAAGGTCTAGGCAGGCGGTGATGCCCCTACATGTCAGACAATTCCCTTTTCCTGACAGTCTCTTCTAGGCCTCAGCTAGAAGGCCCAGGGTTGGGAGGTTGGGAGCCTGGGAGGCCACTGGACGTCTCCCAAGACTCAGGATCCTGATGCCCACTCCTAAACCCCCCATGGAACACACATTCCCCACGGTCAGAGAGCTCAGGGACCGGTTGAGGAGATATTCAGTAGAGCCCTAAGTAAGACATCTACAGCTGTGACAAGCGCTATGCAGGAAATAGAGTGATGCTAGCTTCTGGCTGTTTAAATCTGTGGTCAGAGAGGTCCTCTCAGATGGTGGCATTTGAGCGTAGACCAGAATGACAAAGAGGTTCCGTCCCTGAAGAAAGCTGGAGGAGGCAAATCCCAGGCCGAAGGAACAGCCAGTGCCAAAGCCCCGAGGTAGAAGGGCTCGGCGTGTTCCTGGAACAGGAAGCCGCGGTGGGGAGGGGAGTTGGCAGCGACCGTGCGGCTGCCTTGGCCCCATTTACCGGAGGAGGATGCTGAGGTCGCCGCCGCCTGCTGCCGGCAGTCAGCAAGAGAGCCGGGAGCGATACGAGGCCGGTGGCCGCCAGGTGGCGCGCAAACTGCGTGGGCCCTGGTGGCTGCAGCCACGTGACCCCGGGGACCGCATCCGCGAGCCCGGGCACGTGCCCGAGGGAGCCCTGTGGCGCCACGCGCAGATTGGCCCCCTGGCTCCTCACCAGCTCGTGGGGGCGGGGCCGCAGCTAGTCTTCATTTTACACTTTGGACCAGGGGTTGTCCCAACCGGGGACTGAAGTGTAGGCGAGGATGAGCAAGTTCGGCCGCTGGGGCCACCCACACGAGCTCCCCAAATCTCCCAGGGCTCAGTCCCCTTCTCCATCCCCGCACCTCCAGAGCTAGCAGTTTCCATGGAAACCGCGGCCGGGTCTGCGCGCCCAGGAGGAGCTCCCCTCCCAGCACAGGCACAATTTGCAATTCGACCGGAGCCCGGAGGAACACGGGGTGGGGAACAAGCAAGCCTTCCCTCGGGGTCTCTAGGTTCGACAGCCAGGTCGCCCCAGCAAACCCAAGAGGGGGCCACCCGGGGACCTGCAACGCCACCGCCCAGATTGCGAGGGCTACTGTGATTGGCCGGTTCTCTCCATCAGCGTGACAGGGCTCTCTGCTGTGCGCTATCTCATTGGCTCAATCTCGAGGGCATCCTCCCGCAATTGGTTCTCTCCAGGGCAGTCCCTGATTGGTCAAATTAGGCTCTCCTCGCTGGATTTGATGGCATTCTCGGACTGTCTGGAACCTGAAAGGGAGTACAGGGATGAAGATAGGGTGGAGGCTGCGACTCCCGGATTAGGGACCCCGTGCTACCCAGCCCGCAGCGCCCCCGGCCAGACCGTCGAGCCGCTGTCTGTGGTGCTGAAGTCTCCGAAAACGACCCTGGCCTAGTGAGAACACTACCTCCTGGCTGATATCCGTCCCGACGTGAACGTGCCCTTGAGCCCGCTCACCAAAGGAGGCTGCACCAACCGCTATTGCCTAAGAGAGAAGCAAGATTCCTCCTAGCTGAGAAGAAGCGTGACTCCACAGGCAGGCCAATCCCGAGCCCGGAAAGCCAGGACATTTATACAACAGATCCTCCCCCCAAAACTTTATGGGGTCTGAGAAGGCCCGGTGGTTTCCCAGAACGGCAGCCCCCAATTTTGTCACCCCCCTTGAATAAGCGCCGAGTTCCCTTGCACTGTGGGGTGCCAATTCCCACATTTCTAACGAACCTTTTGACCCTAGCCCACTCAAAGCCTCAGGGTCCCAGTTCTTTCTTCAGGCAGACGAGAGCTCCTGCCACCCCCACCTTTTCCCACTGGTCTTGGGAGGCTACACCGGCTGCCCCCAAATCTGGGGAGGTTCTGGGGCTCTGCTCAGAGAAATCTTGGTTCCTGGTCCCTTTCCAGTCTTCTTGGTGGACAGCAACTCCGGAAGTTCGTCCAATCGGGCTACGGATAACCCTCGCTCTCTTCGCTCCAAGAGCTTAGGTTATTGGACAGAGGAAGGGACACGTCCCTGTCTTTTCCGGCAGAAAGCCCGCCCGAGAAGGGGCGACAATGTGGGAAGCAGGTCCACGGGGCCAAAGGTGCCCGAATCTGGCAACCCGAGCCCCCAGGGCGTGCTTTCTGGGGGTGCAGAGTCCCAGCCAGCGCGCGCTCGCTTCCACCTGCCGCGCCGTCGGGCGCCGGGAGGAGGCGGGGCTGAGCTGCTGCAGCCAATAAGCGACGCCGGCTCTGGCAGCTGCTCCTATAAAGGGCTGGGGGCGGCGGCGGCGCGGCCCAGAGCGCGGAGCGCGCAGCGCGGGCTGGAGGGTGGGAGGGAGGGCGGGCAAGGGGAGAGGACTGAGCATCCAAGACTGGACAGGCCCGGCCGAGGGGCGGCGGCGAAAGGCAGAGCGCCGCGATCTCTGTCAGGAAGCGCAACCTCCCCGGGCCCCGCGGGGCCGCGCAGGGGACGTTCTCAATCCCGCGCCCGCTCCCTCTTTCCATCCCCTGCCGCCCTCAGGCCACCCCGGGGCCCGGCTATCCGCGCGCGCGTCCTCGGGCTCGGGCCCGTCCCCGGCCCTCGAGGGAGCCGCCGCCTTCATCTACACCTCTGCAGCGGCCGCTCCAGAGGCCGCCCGGGCAGGATCCCGGCGTGATCATCGAGCGCCCCCCAAGGAGTGCACGACCCCCGGAGCCGCCCTCAACACGGACCGCGCCCGCCGGGCACACAAGAATGGTCACTGTAGGTATTCCCTTGTCGCTGAGATGGAACCTAGTTGGGAAAGGATTAGGCACAGGCTCCGGGGAGATGGCGGGGGAGTGGGGGGGTGGGGGGGTAGGACCAGGCCTAGCTAGGCCCGGATGGGGGGGTAGGACCGAGCCTCGGGGCCTGAGAGTGGGTTGGGTCGCACCCAGAGTGCTGGGGGCGCATAGAGTCTGGCCTGAGAGGCCTTAGGGAGCCGAACTCTGATTCGGAGAGGCGTCCTACGGCGCTCTGGGGGCGGGATTGTCCCCCTCCAGCAGGCCTGATGGGGGAGGGGCCGCAGCAGCGGAGGATGCCTTCTCCATCCAGGCCTGGACCCCGCAGGCCGCCTAGGCAAACGCAGGGCCCCAATCACTGGTGCTGAGCCAGGATAAGGCGGCAAGCCGTCCCCGAGAACCCCGGGAAAGTGGGTGGCGTCGGATCGCGCGCCCCGGGCCCTGGCCGCGCCCGGGGAGTCGGGCGTCTCGTCCTCGAGCCCGTCGACCTTGCGGCAAGCGGGGAGGGGAGAGGAGGGGGCGCGCCCTGGGGCCCCGCGGGCCCGCCGCCGCTGCCGCCGCGTCCCTTTGTTTCTCGGAGCTTCTTAGCGGGCCGTAGCCTCGCGCGGGCGCCTCAGGCTTCGGGAAGGGGGGAGGGGAAATGAGGGCCCGCGGGGGGAGGGCTTCCTGACTCCTGGGCCCCCGCCCCACGGGAGATGGGGTAAGCAACTCAGGGTTGTCTCTTAGGCCAGGTCCAGGCGCCCCACCCCGCCAGAGCCCTGGGCCTCGGGGTGACCTTGAGAGCGCCCGCGCGTCCGCCCGCGCCGCTCGCCCCACTCCGGGTGCTTTCAGCAACCACGGAGCTGGTCAGCTCCCGAGCCCGCGGCCACGCCCGGCCACGCCCTGTATAACCACGCCCCTGCCCCGCCCATCCGGACCCCGCCCCCAGGGGCCCCCAGGGCCCGGCCTCGTCCGAGCCCTCGGATTTCCACTCGGCAACCCGGGCGTATCCCGGGGGCGGGGCTGGCCAGTCCTGGCCCCACCCCGGCTCCACCCCCGCCCCCGCCGCGCGACTCCGCTCCCCGCGCCGCCGCGCGTCCTTTGTTTAGTCCCAGCGCCCAGGCCTCCTTCTTCCGTACTTACTGTCTTTCCAGTCTGTGTGTGTGTGTGTCTCTGTGCACTGTGTCTCTTTCTGGGCCTCTTCTTGGAGTCTTGGTGAGCACAGTCGGTGGAAGGATGCTCAGCACTCCCTCCCTGCATGGGACCCTGGGACCCGCCCACCTGGCTCAGAGAAAAGAGGCCTGAGAGGCCATGCTTCCCTGCTGTTTGACCTTAGGCAGGCACCCTCCTCTCTCTGGGCCTCAGGCTGCTAACCCAGGGACAACAACGTGAGTGCAGCCTCCTGAGGACCCTCAGAACCCCCACACCTGTCCAGCATCCATTCCTCTGATCTGTTCCTTCCTTTGAAAGAGGGAAACTGATGCACAAAGGGGCGAGGGTGTGGTCAGAGGTCACATAAGGGCCTTGAGGCCCTAGAAGGCCTGGTTACTCCCCTGGAGGGCCCTCAGGCAGAAGTCCACCATGGAGACAGTCTGGGAGGAAGTGAGGGGATGAACTGAGACAGTGAGGGCCCTGCATAGAGGGAGAAGGGCCGAAAAGTGGGAAGCCTAGTTAGCACCACGTGGTGGCCCAGCCTTAGCATGCGCAGCCACTCAGTGCCCTATTGTGGCCAGTACCCAAGCATCTATCACTGTAACTAGGACCAGGGGGTCACAGCTGGGGCCAGAGGGGTCAGTCACAGGAGGGTCTACAGAACAAGTGACTTCAGGTTGTTCCCTGCAAATTCCATAAGCCATATGTGTGTGCAGTGGTGCAAAAGAGTTGAAGAAAGAGTAGCAGAGAAAAGGAGCAGAGGATGGAAAAATGGGGAAAAGAGGGAGAGAGAAACAGAGAGAGACAGGGGAAAAGCTGGAGAGACTGGGAGGGAAGGTTCTATTGCTCCCAGTTTGTCCCTGCCTCCTCATCTTGGATCTACCCTCCTCCCCTCTGACTACACCCCTCCACTCCTGACCTGGGACAGCCCTCCAAGATCCCGGTGATCCCTGAGTCATCCCAGGCCACGCATTTGTTATGGGCTGGGGCCGGGCGGGTGTGGTCTCCACCAATCCGATCCCTATTAGCGGCTGAGCCGGCTGAGCTGCAGAGGAAACGCGACACTGATCCTGCTAAGCTCTGGCACAGATGGGAGGGAGATGGGGTGCTGGGGAGATTAGTAGTAGGCTGGGTCTCCAGATCCCAATTACCTTTTAACCCCATCCAAGTTGAGGACATTTGGGGTGGCTCTGTACACTCTGGGATAATCAGATCAGTAGTCAAACTTCATCACTACCTCCACCGCAGTCACTCTCAGGCAAATCACAGGTCCTTCTGACCCTCAGTTTCTCATGTGAGAAATGGAGCAGATGATCGCCAGCTTTCAGTGTGGTTGTGGGAAGTCAGTGAGACCTTTTCACCTTCTCAGGACCTGGCACATAGTAGGGGTTCCAAAGTTGCAACCTGCTGTGTCCTGAAACAGTGTTTTGCGTACTGCTAATTATTTAGGGGAGGGGGGTCCCACAACAGACATCATCAACCAATCACAGAATTCTAGTTTGCCCAGCCCAGAAGGGAATTCAGAATCCGTCTTCGTGCATGAGGAACCTCGGTGCCATATCTCTAGTGTAAGAACAGAGGCCCGGAGAGGCAGTGTGAGTGTAAGCAGATACATGGTGAGGAGGTTGGATCCTAAAACTGGCATGGTGGCACCCAGTAAAGTTGTTGAATTGAACAGGTAGACTCAGCACTCAGAATGGGTTTAAATGTAGTGATGCCCGGGCCAGGTGTGGAGTATGGGCTGTTTCACTTTGTTATTATTTTTACTATCATTAGCCTTTTTGGCCAATAGTAAAGTGGGCTCTGATGTCCAAGCTCTAGATTTGAATTCTTGATCCACCATTTGCATGCTACCCAGCCTTGTGTAAATCCCTACCACTTCATTGAGATTCAGTTTCCTCTTCTAGTAAATGAAGAACAGTGTCCCACAATGTTTGATATTGGAAGAATTGCCAGGAAATTTTCACAGAAAGGATTTTGTCTGGCACATAGCAGGATCTCGATAGGTGGTGGTCAGTAAAGTATTAACCTTATAAAACGGTGCAGATCGGTAGCGTTCATTCCCACTTTACGCCTGCCTGTGGCAGACATTGCTAATCAACCCAGAGCGTGTTCCTGCTCATTCTGGATATGGCTTCAGAATAACTCTCCCGGAAGCCCCCGGAAGCCACTCTGAGCCAGCTGGAGATGCAGGGGGAGTTGACCCTCTGTGCCATCCTTTTAATAAGAGTACATAGAAAGGAAACAGAGGCTCAAAGAAGAGCTAAGATCATCCCTGAGAACACACACACCTATACGGTGACAGAGCTGCCTCCATGCATTGGCCACTGTCATTAAAAACAGCTCTGGAGTCCAACAAGCCAAGTTCGAGATCGAACTCCCCATTGATATCACTCAATGTCAATGGGCTCGGTTGCCTCACTTATAAAATGGAGAATGTGTTGCTGTCTCTAAAGAGGATTGGGAGAAATAAGTGAAATGATGCCTTGAAGCACTTCACGCGGTGCCTGGCCCACAGATGTCAATGGTGCAGGAACAGTATTAATAGCCGGGGTTACGAAACAAGGATGGCAGACGCAAGTTGCTTCCTATGGTTGTCCCCATGGCAGACCTGATCCCAGAATGCTTTCCAGCCGCACCCACGTGTGGCTTTGGATCCTTCCCTGGGGTCACTGTGCCAATAACTTGGAGTTTGCAGCAAAGTGGAGCAGAGGTCCAGAAACATTATAGAGCCTACCCGAGGACACACAGCTAAGAAACATTAGGGCTAGCACTATTCTAACGTTGGCAGCGGAAGTTGAAAATACAGACACTGGATCAGAAACGCTCCTGTGCAAATCCTTCTTCCACCGTTTATAAGCTGCATGACCTTTAGTAATTTTTAAAACAGTGCTGAGGGCGCCTGGGTGGCTCAGTGGGTTAAAGCCTTTGGCTCAGGTCATGATCTCAGGGTCCTGGGATCGAGGCCCGCATCCGGCTCTCTGCTCAGCTGGGAGCCTGCTCCCTCCTCTCTCTCTGCCTGCCTCTCTGCCTGCTTGTGATCTCTCTCTGTCAAATAAATATATATATATATATATATATATATAATATATGTAAATATATATATTATATATATAAAATCTTAAAAAAAAAGAAAAAGAAAAACTTTGCTGAACTTCACTTTCCTCATGTGGTGCCTTAGTCAGCTTGGCTGCTCTAACAAAATACCATAAACTGGGGGCCTTAAACAACAAATATTTATTTCTCACCAATCTTCTTCTGGAGGCTAAAAAGTCCAAAATCAAGGTACCAGCTGAGTTGGTTCCTAATAAGGACTTGCTCCCCACTTTGCAGGTGGACATGTTCTTGCTGTGTCCTCACATGGTGGAGAGAGAGATCATTTCTCTCCCTGTCTCTCTCTCTCTTTTTTTTTAAGATTCTATTTATTTGACAGAGAAGGACACAGTGAGAGAGGGAATACAAGCAGGGGGAGTGGGAGAGGGAGAAGTAGACTTCCCGCAGAGCAGGGAGCCCGATGTGGAGCTTGGACCCGGGACTCCGGGATCATGGCCTGAGCCGAAGGCAGACACTTAACTGATTGAGCCACTCAGGTGCCCCTTCCTTGTCCCTTTATGTAAGGACACGAATCCCATTCATGGGGGCTCCACCCTCATGACCTAATTACCTCCCAAAGGCTCCACATCCAAATACCATCACACTGGGGATTAAGTTTTCAACATATGAATTTGAGAGGACACAGGCATCCAGCTCACAGCCTCTGTTGGGCAGGGGAACCGAAGCTCTCTTTTCAGGGTAGTTGTGAATAAGAAAAAACATAAACATTGCCTATAGAGGACTTTGCACTGTGTCCAGCACACAGTAGGCCCAATAATTTGGGAACAAGTATGGTATTGTATTCTGGGTCAGGGATGGCTGAGATGAAGTGTAGTTGCTAACTCTAATTCTGTAGCCTCAAAGACATTGCTAATCAATCACAGTGATCTCTCCTGCTGAAACTGAATATGGCTTCTAATCCTTCCTAATTCATCCCTTTCAGAAAACCCTACCAATCGATTTGATTTTTCAAGTGAGGGCAACCCATCTGCCAACCATGCCAATGGAGAATACCTAAGGAAATGCTGGCTGCTTTATCTTCCCATGTCCGTGACAGATAATCCCAGCACTGTTTCCTGCTGAGCCCAGACGTGGCTTTAAACATTTTTTTTTTTAAGATTTTATTTATTTGACAGAGAGAAACACAGCCAGAGAGGGAACACAAGCAGGGGGAGTGAGAGAGGGAGAAGCAGGCTTCCCGCCGAGCAGGGAGCCCGATGTGGGGCTCGATCCTGGGTCTCCGGGATCATGACCTGAGCCGAAGGCAGTCGCTTAACCAACTGAGCCACCCAGGCGCCCCCAGACATGGCTTTAAAATTCTTCTCTGTGTGGTCCTTATATGTAAAATAGATGAAGAATATATTTGAAAATTGCTAAGGAAGTAGATCTTAGAAGTTCTCGTCACAGGAAAAAAATTATAACTATAAATGGTGATGGATGTTAACTAGACTTATTGTGGAGATAATTTTGCAATACATACAAATATTGAGTCATTATGTTGTATACCTGAAACTAATGTAGTATTTATGTCAATTATTAAGAAATAGATGTAGGGGGCGCCTGGGTGGCTCAGTGGGTTAAAGCCTCTGCTTTCGGCTCAGGTCATGATCTCGGGGTCCTAGGACCTGAATCGAGACCCGCGTCCAGCTCTCTGCCCGACAGGGAGCCTGCTTCTCCTCTCTCTGCCCGCCTCTCTGCCTACTTGTGATCTCTCTCTGTGTCAAATAAATAAATAAAATCTTTTTTTTTTTTTAAAAAGAAATAGATGTAGGAAAAAAAATATTAAATAAAATCCAACATCCATTCTTTTTCTTTTATTTTCAGTGTTCCAAGATTCATTGTTTATGCCCCACACCCAGTGCTCCATGCACTACGTGCCCTCAGTACCCACCATCAGGCTCACTCATCCCCTACCCCTTCCCTTCTAAGTCCCTCAGTTTGTTTCTGAGTTCAAAGTCTCTTGTGTTTCATCTCCCTCCCCAATTTACCCCAATTCACATTTCCTTTCCTTCTCCTTCTGTCCTCTATATTACTCCTTATGCTCCACAAGTAAGTGAAACCATGTGATACTTGACTTTCTCTACTTGGCTTATTTCACTCAGCATAATCTCTTCTAATCCAGCCCATGTTGCTACAAAAGTTGGGTATTCATGTTTTCTGATGGAAGTGTAATATTCCATTGTATATATCAACATCCATTCTTTAAAAAAAATCTTGTTAGGATACTAGGAATAGTGGTGCCTGGGTGGCTCAGTTGTTGAGTGTCAACCTTCAGCTCAGGTCATGATCCCAGAGTCCTGGGATCCAGCCCTGCATCAGGCTCACTGCTCGGTGGAAAGCCTGCTTCTCCCTTTCTCACTCCCCCTGCTTGCATTCCCTCTCTAGCTGTGTTTCTCTCTGTCAAATAAATAAACAAAACCTTTTTAAAAGAAGATACTAGGAATAAAATTAAACATTCATAAGTGAAAACCCACAGCAAAAATCAAATTTATCAGTGAAATGTTTAAAGCATTTCCTTCAATATCGTGAATAAAAAAGCCACTATCACACTGTAGCCCCTGCAATAAGACAAGAAAAATAAATAACAGGTATAGATTGGAGATAAGAAATAAAATTGTCATTACTTGCTGCTGTTATTACGTTATATATTTAAATAGCTCAGGGGCACCTACCTGGCTCAGCATGCAACTCTTGATCTCAGGGTTGTGAGTTGAGTCCCACATTTGGTGTAGAAATTACTTGAAAATATGTTTTTGAAAGACTTTGTTTTTATTGTTATTTTTTAAAGATTTTACTCATTTATTGGAGAGAGACAAAGAACACCAGCAGAGGGAAAGGGAGAAGCAGACTCCCTGATGAGCAGGGAGCCCCATGTGGCACTCGATCCCAGAACCCTGGGATCATGACCCTAGCTGAAGGCAGACACTTAACAAACTAAGTCACCCAGATGCCCTTAGTTTTGATTTAAGAGAGAAAGAGTGAGTGAGAGAGAGAGAGCACAAGCTGGGGGAGAGGCAGAGGGAGAAGCAGTCTCCCCACTGAGCAGGGAGTGGGATGCAGGGCTCAATCCCAGGACCCCAGGACCTTGACTGGAACCAAAGGCAGACACTTAACAAACTGAGTTACCCAGATGCCCCTTAAAAGTAAAATCTTAAATAATAATAATAATAATAATGGCTCCTGGGTGGCTCTCTCAGTTGGGCATCCAACTCTTGATTTCAGCTCAGGTCATGATCTCAGGATTGTGGGATTTAGCCCCCTGTGTGGCTCAGTACTGAGTGGGAGGGAGTCTGCTGGAGATTCTCTCTGTTCCTCTCCCTCTGTGCCTACTCTCTCTCCCTCTCTCTCAAATAAATACATTAAAAAAAAAAAAGAATGGGGGGGCGCCTGGATGGCTCAGTTGGTTAAGCAACTGCTTTTGGCTCAGGTCATGATCCTGGAGACCTGGGATCGAGCCCCACATCGGGCTTCCTGCTTGGCGGGAAGCCTGCTTCTCCCTCTCTCAGTCCCCCTGCTCCTGTTCCCTCTCTAGCTGTGTTTCTCTCTGTCAAATAAATAAATACAATCTTTAAAAAAAAATAGGGGCGCCTGGGTGGCTCAGTTGGTTAAGCCACTAGCTTCAGCTCAGGTCATGGTCCTGGAGTCCCAGGATAGAGTCCCACATTGGGCTCCCAGCTCCGCAGGGAGTCGGCCTCTCCCTCTGACCTTCTCCTCTCTCATGCTCTCTCTCACTCTCTCTCTCTCAAATAAATAAATAAAAATCTTTTAAAAATAAAAAATTAAAAACAAATAAAGAGCTCAGAAGAATAACTAGGGGCGGTGGGGGGGGGGTAAATGCCTGGTGGGTAAATTATGCACGAAGCCAAAGACATATTAACACGTTTGCGGTAGGAATTCCCTTTGGTGGGAGGAGGGCAGTATGTTGTCAGGGAGGTATTATATTTCTTATGCTGAAGACAAAAGTGTTCATCTTATTATTCTAGAAATGCACAGACTGATTTTAGACAAACAGGGAAACATAGCAAGCGGACATATATGACATCTATATCTGGAATTTTTCACAGTAAAATCACATGCAAGTTGTTTGCCTGTTGCCAGGGGAGTGGAAGGGATTATTAGAATAACACTTGTCCTCTCTCCATGTTTAAGCCCATGTGGGACATGAACTTTCCCTCCCCACTGAGCCCCTGCTCACTCCCACTGATGCCTGGGTAGGGACTGGGCCGTGAGCGGGTGTGGCCTGTTGTCTCCAGCAGATACTCGGGGCCATGGAGTCTCAGGTGGCGGGGGGCCCGGCCGGCCCGGCCCTGCCCAACGGGCCACTCCTTGGAACAAACGGAGCCACTGATGACAGCAAGACCAACCTCATCGTCAACTACTTGCCCCAGAACATGACCCAGGATGAGTTCAAGAGTCTCTTTGGCAGCATCGGGGACATCGAATCTTGCAAGTTGGTTCGGGATAAGATCACAGGTGTGGCCGCTGGCGGGGGGGGTGGGGAGGAAGGGGATAGGAGTGGGAGTCTTAGGAGTACAGGAGTGATGGGGGCGGGTGGCACCCTGGGAGATCCGAGGTGTGATAGGGAGACAGCTGTGACCCCTGGTAGGGTATCTCAGGGGTGATGGGGGCAGGCAGGACTCTGGGGGATTGAGGTGTCCTGGGGACAAGGTAGTACTCTCAGGGAACAGTAAGGTGGGGATCTTGAGTCTCCTAACTTTGAGTGATGGTAGTCAGCCTCTCAGGACTGGGGCTGGGAGGACACTGTTAAGTCTGGGGAGGTCCTCATCCTGGTCCTGCTCACAGGGCAGAGCCTCGGTTATGGGTTTGTGAACTACTCTGATCCCAACGACGCAGACAAAGCCATCAACACCCTCAACGGCCTCAAACTGCAGACGAAGACCATCAAGGTTAGTGCCCTTATTTCCCCCTGCTGCCCAGCCGCCCTGACTGCCCATCTGCAACTGTCCCCAATCCCCACTATTACTCACCTCTTGGACTGCCCTCTTCACTGCCACTGACACCCTACAGCCCCCCACTCTCCCCACACACCCTTTTCCCCATTGCCACCCAGCCTTCTCTATGGCTCATCCCCTGAGTGGTTCAGACTTTCCTCCAAGAGCTCCGAGCTGGGCACCTGGGGCCCAGTGGCTCTGCCTCTCTGAAACTCAGTTTCCTTATTTGTCAGAGCACTCTGGTGGCTCAGGGAGGTAGCCACACCATTGGCAGTAGAAGAGTGACCGGGTAGGATGGGAGGTTCCCCTCGCCTTTGTCATGGAAATGGAGGAGGGGTGGGGGCCCATCTGCCATCTGGAGCCTAATTAGGGTCTGGGAGGGCGGAATTAGGGGCGAGTCCCTCCCCCACCTTTGTGCAACACCCCTCCCCCACGACCTCCCCTCTCAGCAGCTGCAGCTGGGACTCTGCTAGCCCAGATTCCCTGGGGGGGGGGATCGCCATGGAAACCCCCCTCTCTAGGTTTGCCTGGGGGTGTCTGGACTCCGCCCCACAAATCTGCTCTGGAACCTTGCTGGAAGCTGAGCTGGGGGTGCCCATCTGGCCCCTGGTTCTCTCTGGGAATAGAGGCACAGGAATCTCTTCCTCTCCCCATTGTGCATTGTGCGGGAAGAGGAGGTCATGACCTGATGGGTCCCTCTGTGGCCAACTAGACTTAGAAGCCCAGGGGCATGAGAGTGACAAATCCAGAGGGCTACTCTATGCATGCAATGCCGTGAGTGTGTGTGTGTGTGCCACCCTGGGCTGTGAGCCATTGTGTTTGTGGAACACCGTGACCGTGTGTCTGTTGTCACATGAGTCTGGCTATGTCACTATGTGTCTGTGGGACGTGGTGTTTATTGCACGGGTGCTTTGTGACACGTGGTGACTCTGGCTGTGACCTGGCGGGGCTGTGCGGCTGTGTCTGGCTAAGCCCATGCGTGGGCTTGTGTGGTGGTGTTGTGGTGGGGGTCTGCGACTCTTAACTGTAATTATCCAAGACCCCCCAGAGCCTCTGGGAATGTCATCGCAGCCTTGAGTCACCCTTTCGCTGGTGTAGGCACTGGGGCTGTGCAGAGTGCGTCATGGGGAGGCCCTGGGTCTGTGTGTGTGTGCATGTGTGTGCGTGTGTGCGCGTGCGTGTGCGTGTGCGTGTGTGTGTGTGTGTCTGCCTGGGCGGCACCCTTGTGCAGTTGGTCCCAACAGAGTTTTCTGGCAGATTCTGCCTATGTCCTTGGTGAGGGGGGGTGACCGAGCCCATACCCAGCTGAAGGACCTGGGTCAGCCCCCATTATGGGCAGATAGGAAAGACCCCGGAAGTCCTACTCAGGTGCCTCAAATGACCCCTGATTACCCCAAACGCCCACCCAGGAGCTCAGGCCTATCTTCTCCTCACCCCTAACTCTGATTCATCAACAAGCCTTCACCCCTCAAAACTCACAGCCCCGTGGGCCAGAGTGGAAACCATCGAGTACGTGGCTGTGATTTTGAATTAATATTACGAGAAAGAAGAGCAGCCACTGGGTTTGTTTGTTTCCTGGAGGACCCCAGGTGTGCACAACTGTGTTAATTAGAACCCCTTTCCTGCCAGCCCAGGAGCGCCCTCACCTTGACCCACCCACGCCTGATGTACACCTTTTGTTAGTTTTTTAATTAGTCGTTTCTAATGAAGTGCTATGCTCTCACGACTCAGCACGCCGAACAAAAGCCAGACCCTTGACAATGACCCTTATCTACCCAGAGATTAATTTAGAAGGCTACAGAAAATAGGGGCAGAAATAAGCGGAAAGAGAAGCTCGTGCCCCCCGTGCCCCTGCCAGCTCTAGGTCAACCTGTCAGCGTCTGGCCCCTCCAGACTGTGTTTCCAGGACACGGGTAAGCACACAATGACATGGGGTCACGCAACTGGCCACTCTGTAAATGGACTTTTCTTTCCCCCCGTTTACAATACTCACCACTGTTTCTGGGAAATAAATATACACGTCCACCATTTTTTAAAACAGCTGCAGAGAGTTTCATTGTTGGGCTGGACCGTAACTAATGACACAAATCCAACAATCTTACTAAAACGTGTCTAATTCACTGCTGAGAGAAGTCCCTGGAGAGGGAGATGGGGGCGAGTAGGGGCGGAAGACCAAATTCAGATGGAAGAGGACAGGGAGGACATTTCACTTGAGATTGGAGGAAGAAAGGAGAGGAAGAGTGTTCCAGGCCGAGGGGAACAGCCTAGCAAAGACCCTGAGGCTGAAGTGTGCCTGGTATGCTTGGGGAACACAGAGGAGACTGGTGTGGGAAACAGAGAAAGTCTGGGCAGAGATGAAAGTGAGGGGGTGGGGTGTTGGGCAGAGTTGCAGGACCTTGTGTACTGGGAGAAGGACTTTTACTCTGGGGAAGGTGGGAGCCACAGAAGGTTCTGAGCAAAGGAGGGATGTGCCCTGAATCGGTTGCTCATAGGCGCCCTCTGGCAGCTGTGGAGGAAAGAGACTGGGGAGGTTAGGGTGCCCGTGGGGACCGGGGTAGGGGCTGCTGTACTGGCCTGGGTGAGCCATAGTGGGAGGTGAGCCAGGACGCAGCAGTGGGGGGAAAGTGGGGGGAAGTGTGTGGATTCTAGGTAATGAGAAAGAGTCAGTGGTGGATTGGAGGTGGGTGTGAAAGACAGGCATCAGGGACAACGGAGGCTGGGGACCTGAGCACCCCAGAGGATAAAGCTGCCATTATTGAACTGGGGCATGCTGGGAAACAGTTGGGAGCTAGATGTTACTGAGTAGGATCCCCTGTGAGACCTCAGGGGGCGCCCAGAGGAAGGTGTCACTCAGGTATGCAGCTCGGCGGCCAGGCCCACGCTGGGGACAGACATTTGGGAGTCCTCAGCATTGAACTGTTGGCTAAAGACCTGAATGACCCTGAGGGCCCCAGTGTGGTCAGAAAGAGGAGGGCCAGAGTCCGGGCTCACTTTCCAAAGGAAAGGGAAATGTTTTGTTGATGGAATGTATGGCGTGAGAGCAGGAGCTGGGAATTCAAGGTCCTCAGGGAGACATCTGCCCCCTCAGGGCCCAGCAACAAGTTTCCCTCACCCCTTTACAGAGGCCCGGCCAAATTATCGGCCACAGGCACGGCCACGCCCCCTCCCTCAAGCCCTGAACAGGTGAGGCCTATTCTGCTGCTTTCCAGGGGTCAGGACACGGCCTCGCTCTCCCCATCTGTGACAAGGGTCTTCCCCTCACCTCTGTCCACCTGCCCCCCCAGGTGTCCTATGCCAGACCCAGTTCTGCGTCCATCCGTGATGCTAACCTGTATGTCAGTGGACTCCCCAAGACCATGAGCCAGAAAGAAATGGAGCAGCTCTTCTCCCAGTACGGCCGCATCATCACCTCCCGCATCCTGGTGGACCAGGTCACAGGTCAGGCTGCTGGGGACGATGCACTTAGCAGGGCACGGGGCCAAGGCATGGAGGTGGGACCAAAGTGGAGAAGGCGGGCATGCCGGGTGGCGGGGAGAAGCGGGCAAACGGTCACAGGAGGAGGCAGGGTCCTCAGGACAACCTCACTCCCTGGCAGGTGTCTCTCGAGGTGTGGGATTCATCCGCTTCGACAAGAGGATTGAGGCCGAGGAGGCCATCAAAGGACTGAACGGGCAGAAGCCACTGGGCGCGGCGGAGCCCATCACAGTCAAGTTCGCCAACAACCCGAGTCAGAAGACCGGGCAGGCCCTGCTCACTCACCTCTACCAGTCCTCAGCCCGGCGCTACGCAGGCCCCCTGCACCATCAGACCCAGCGCTTCCGGTAAGCCCCCAGGCACCTTGGATCCCTGCAGGCTGAGGGGTCTAAGCCCTGCAGGCACCCTCCCTGAACCCCATTCCTGCAGGGCAGAGGGACACTGGGCGGGTGTCCACACTCCGGGGCCAGTGAGGGCAGCAAAGGGGAATTATGTGAGTCTGTCAGATGATGAGGCCAAGCCCTTGTATACAGCAGGCACTCAGTGTATGCAGGGCACTATGAGTGGCAATATCGGTATTAGAGAGAGTGTGAGCAGGGGGAGGGCAAGGGGCAAAGGGAGAGGGAGAAGCAGACTCCCAGCCGAGCAGAGAGCTCAGGGTGGGTGGGGGAGGACTTGATCCCAGGACCCCCGGATCACGACCTGAGCCAAAGGCAGATGCTTAACCAACTGAGCCACCCTGGCACCCTCGGTGTTAAGAATTTGAGAGTCAAAAAACAAAAAAAGGTGTTTTGGAGTCACCTGATTGGGGCCCCCTCTCAGGGTTGGGGCTCCATGCTGCATGCCTCCAGGTGTCTATACTCATGGGAAAGGAGCTTGTCTTGCCTGTATTTTATGAACAGGGCCCCTAAGGCATCGCGAGGCATTGTCATTTGCCCAGCCCAGGCACTGCCCCAAAGAGACCTGAACCTCCCCTCTGGGGACCTGAGCCCCGCAGGCTGGGGGCAGGCGAGTGGGGCTAGCAGGCTGGGATGGGGAGGGCCTGGCGCAGGCCAGGCAGAGGCAGAGCCCGAGTGACTGCGGTTCCGTGCCAGGCGGTGTCCAGTCGGGCGGGGAGCAGGCGGGTGGGGGCAGGGCCGGGCTGCTGGCCTGCTGGGTGGGGGCAGGGAGGGCAGTCACACCAGGGACGGCCAGAGTCACATCTGGGGGTGTGCCCAGAGGCCACGGGTGACAACCTTTTTTGGTTCCACAGGCTGGATAACTTGCTGAACATGGCCTACGGAGTCAAGAGGTAACAGTGCCCCCGCCCCGCTGCCCCCAGCTCCCCACTGTCCTCCCTTGGACTCTTACCCCAGTGCGGCCCCTCCCCCACCTCCCCCCGGGACTGCCCCTTAGCTCTATCTGCCCTCTGTCTAGGGTCCGGAGTAGCGTGTCCATTAGGAGAGTTAGGGACTATGGAGCCTAGTAAATGCCTAGAAAGTGCTACTATGGAATTCAGGTGCAGAAGGGCCTGTCTGGAGCGCTCTCCAGCCCCCGGAATGGACCGTGGCTCTGATCACAGCCATGCCTTCTAGTTCCCACGCTAAGTCTGAGTCCCATCTGCCACTGTTGATGGTCTTTGCTGCGGGTCGCAGAATACCCCCTTGCTCTGCCTAGTCTGGGATGGACCTTGAGGCCCGCACGACCTTCCCCACATCCTGACCCTGTGAGGGTCCCTGTGTTTACTGCATCGTGAGCTGTTGAGCACACACTGAGTGCCGGGCGCTGGGCTTGGGGCTGAGGACCCAACGTGGCCCAGCCAGACTTGGTCTCCCATGGAGACGACGTGACCTTGAGCACAGTGCTTGGCACGTAGTGAGCGCTCAATAAAAGGTAGCGGCTCTTGTGATTATCGTTACTGTTATTCATTCCTCGGTCTAGTGGGGAATGAGACAGAGGAACAGCGAACAGAGCTGGGAAGGGGGCAGGAAAGGGGGTGACGGGGACCCTGCCGAGACTGCAGACGTGACCAAGATGCCAGCAAGCAAGCTGTTCGTCCCCACCGGGGCCCCCTCTGAGCTGAGCGAGGCCTGGGACATAGGGAGACAGTGAGGAACCAGGGTGGAGCCAATCCCGTCAGTTCATTCACTCAGGCCGCCCTCAGTCAGTCAACAACGCCTCCCCGATGCTGCCACAGGGAGCAAAACCTTGCAGGGAAAGAGGAGTGGATCCAAAACACACACTTTGGGCAGGAAAAGGCTGGCAAGGGGCAGAAGAAGGCAGCAGACCGCTTTCTGAGGCAGAGATCTGATCACAGAGGGTGGACTTCACCAGCTGTATCCCGCCTGGCATGAGCGCTGCCCCGCAGGGGGGCCTCTAGCTGGGGAGGAGTGGCAGGGGAGGTTGGTGGGGGGGGGAGGGACATGTGCCTAGAGAGGGGTAAGTCGTCACGAGTGGGGAAGGGGCCAGGGTCCACAGGGCCAAGGACCCGGTAGGGTCAGAGGTTAGAGGGCCCAGATGTATATAGAGGCTCCTGGCAGGACTGTGGGCGAGGGCCTGATGTTCAGGGCAGGTCAGAGGTCAGGCCATAGCTGCAGGTCAGGATGCAGGTGCAGGTGGGGTCAGGCACTAGGGGTCACGAGGCCAGGGCAGGGTCAGGACAATGCAGGGCTCTCAGCATGACCAGCAGTCACGACAGCGTCAGGAGTCCCAGGGACTCAGGGGTGTGCCGGGGGTCAGGGCAGAGCCCGCGTGACCCCCAAAGTAGTCCCCTGTCGCTCATCGCCAGGTTCTCGCCCATCGCCATCGACGGCATGAGTGGCCTCGCGGGTGTGGGCCTGTCGGGGGGTGCGGCAGGCGCTGGCTGGTGTATCTTCGTGTACAACCTGTCGCCGGAAGCGGACGAGAGCGTGCTGTGGCAGCTGTTCGGGCCCTTCGGGGCGGTCACCAACGTCAAGGTCATCCGCGACTTCACCACCAACAAGTGCAAGGGCTTTGGCTTCGTCACCATGACCAACTACGACGAAGCGGCCATGGCCATCGCCAGCCTCAACGGCTACCGCCTGGGCGAGCGTGTGCTGCAGGTGTCCTTCAAGACCAGCAAGCAGCACAAGGCCTGAGCGGCCGCCGCCCGCCCTCCCCACCCTCCCCGGGCAGCAGAGAGAGAGAGAAAGAGAGAGAGAGGGGCCCCGAGAGAGACAGCGCAGGCAGACCACCGACGACACGAGGGCCCCGCATCCCTGCGGAAGCCACAGGGTGAGCACTCGGGGTGGGAGAGTCTACAGGGAATGGGGGGGTGTCTGGGGGTCCCCCACCCCATCCTCCTGCCCCCACCCCAGGCCGGGCTGTTCACTCTCTCGTCTTGGTTTTGTTCATGGCGATGGTTTTTGTTTCTTTTTTCGGCTAAAAAGAAAGCAGAGATGTGCCCCCAACCCCACCTTTACCACCCTCCACGGGATGGCTTTGCAGGGGCGCTGGGAGTGCGCTCCCAGACCCCCTTGCCCAGGCCTCCCAACACCTAGATGAGCCTGAGGGGAGGGGGAACAGGTTTAAAAATCCCCAAAAAAGCGAAACAGAGGAGGGGTGTGGGCATCTGTGGCCCAGAGCCTCTGGATGGAGAGTGAGGTGCAGGAGGAGGGGCTGGAAACAGAAACAAAATGAAAAAAAAGGGGGGGTGGGAGGGGAAGAAAAACTCTATTTTTGTAAAAAGGGAAAAAAGACCTCGTGGAGAATTTTTACTGGGGATTCTTGAACTTGAAAAAAAAAACACACAAAAAAAGACAAAAAAAAAGAAAATATTTTGGCAGGTTATGTTTACCAACTGGGGCAGGGGCAAGGAGCAGGGCTTGGGGGCCGGGGGTCCGTGGGGCCACACAGAGAAACACAGCCACGCGAAGACACGCGGGGGCACACACACACACACACACACACACACACACACACACACCCCACAGGGACACACAGAAGCACCGACAGGCCCAGAGACACGCCCCGGACACCTTCAGGAGCTGCTGGCTCAACGCAGACGAGCAGACACACACGTAGATAATCACGGGCGGCTGGAGCAGGGGGCTGTGCAAATGTGGACACAGTCATGGGCACATGCAGCCGCAGGTGGGTGTGAAAGGCTAACGTTTCCATGTGGACACACGAGAGCAGGGACAGATACGTGTGGACACACAAACCTAGACACCCAGTCACAGAGAAACAGATACAACACCCAGGAGACACCAACATGCCCATAGCATCCCTCAGGCCCAGGTGAGAGGTCATGGCCCAGAGCCTGGCCCAGTCCACTTCCTCCAGCTAGGCTGCCCGGGTCTCCTCTGGACGCGTGGCCCCACTCAGCCCAGCCCCAGGTTCTCTTCAGAGCTCTGCGGTCCCTGCCACCCACGAACACAGGCGTGCACACACAACATCCATGCATCCAAACACACGATACCTCGTTTCACTTTTGGCGTCATGGTGGGCTGGAGGCAGCCCCCCCGCAACACTTGAGGCCAAAGGACCCCCTGTCCCCGGGGCTGAACCTCCCTGGGCCGAGGCCCTGGCCCAGAGGCTGAGCTGGGAGGCTGGGCCCTGAGCCTTCCCCCTCTCGCAAGGCCTCCCCGGCAGGAAGTACCCTACCCGCTGGCTGTTCCCTCCAGGCCCCCACCCCCGCCCTGGGGTGGCCCAGGCCCAGGGGCCCAGCCCCAAATTCCCTTCCCCCCCCACCACTTGTCACCCCCTTTCAGTTTGTTGGGTTTTTCCGTCTTTCCAAACTCCTGAGGGCCATGGATGCAGCCCCCATCCAGAGCCCCAGCCCCGGCTTCTGTCTGGAAAGTCCAGACACTTTCCATTCTCCTAGTTTTCATTCTTTATTAAAAAAAGAAAAAAAGAAAAAAAAAAAAGAAAAGAAAAAAGAAAGAAAAAGAAAGAAAAAAATTCCAACAGAAGCCGAAGGCCGGAGCCCCTGGGAACCCTCGCAGCCCCCCACCCTCCCCGCAGCGGGCCCAGTCGGAACGGAGAGTTGCAAACCCCAGCTTCAGTCGCCCTTCCTCCGGTGTCCCTGCATTTGGTGTCCGGCCACGGCCCCATCTGACTGCCCAGCTCTCTCTCCCCCACCCCTCCCGGTGTTTGTTAGTAAACGTCTGTGGAGCTTCTGCTGCAAGGAACAAAAAGAAAAAAAAGAAATCAAAAAAGCGACAAAAAACAAACAGAAGAGAAAAAAAGCAACAAAAAAAGGAAGAAAAAAAAACACAGAAGAGATTTAAAAAAAAAAGAAAAAAAAAAAAGACATAAACTGGCACCAGTTAACTTTCTTGTACTTTTTTGCCGAATTTAGCTTCTTGTAGTTTTAACTTATTGCTATGTTAACTATTTATTCTCCTCGTTGCCCTGTAAGGACATTTGTGTAATATTTCTGTTACTTCATCCAGTTTGCAAGTTTAAAGGAACCACGATGTTCTCTTTGTTTCTTTAAGTTTTGCTGAGACGTGGTTATGCCTAATTTATTTATAAAAGGGGAAGTGGAATCATTAAAGTAATAATAATTATTAATAACAGTAATGGTAGCCGAGCGGCGCCCGGGGGGCGTGTGCTCTGTGGGGCGGTCCCCGCGTCCAGCGACGGCCGGGGCCTTAATGGGATTATTTTTGCTCGTCTTGAGAATTTTTTCAGTCCTATTTAGCTGGTGAAAACCCTAGCTTGTTCTTGATACACGAACCTATTTATTCTTGTGGTTTTTAAGTCCTTCCCCAACCTCCCAGCTCCCCTCCAGCAGGGCAGGCCCCCCCCCAGCGGGTCCACCCCTCTCCCTCTGCTATTTCTTGGGGCTCTCTCCCCTCCGCCCTCCGAGCGCAAGGACACGTGTGCACACGTGGGCAGCGTGCAGGAGGCGTCTGTGAGCAATAAGGGCTGGGTTTGTCCCCTACCCTGGGGCAGCCGGGCTCTGCAGAGGGGGCACCTCCCCACACACACCTCCCCCCCACTGAGGCCTAGGCCCCTGACACCCCCCAATCTGGGAGGGGACTTCTTTTTCTAAAACACAACTCAGCCCAGCCAGGCCCCCTCCCCAGAGGCCAACCCCTCATCCCAGGGGCTGGGGGGCCTGGGGTCTTCCACATCCCTGGGGGTCAGGGGCAGGGCCGGTGGGATGGGGGCTCAGCCCCTCCAGCCCTCCCTTCATCCTGTTATTTATTCAGAAGGTTTCAAATCACGACAGAGTCCGTGTTGGAGGTGAAAAAGAACTGTAAAAAAAAAAAAAAGAAAAAAAAAAAAGAAAAAGACAAAAAAAAATCACAAAAACCCAAAACCCAACAAGAACACTTTGCGTTGCGTTTAGACTATTTATTACCGGGATTACAGGCCTGGCCGCGGTAACAGACTTTTACATGGAATTGTTTAATTATTTGTACTTTTCATGCCAGAAAATAAAAGTTCAGAATCTTACGGCCTCGGCTGTCTGTGTGCCGGCAGGTGGGGGCGTTGGGAGTGGGTCACTGGCTGGAGCTGTGTGGCCACACCAAGGCTGCTGTCCCTCCCTGGGCCTGGCTGTCATCTGGAGGCCCCGGGCCTCCCCACAACACACCTGGGACTCAGGGTGGGTGGGAAACTGGTGCGGGCAGAAACCCAGATGTCAGTGGCCCAGGTCTGCCCTGTGGTGCTGGGCTTTGCTCGGTGGCCCGTGGAGCATCTCAAATGTGAATCAGACTCTGACGAGACCCAGCTGTGCAGCCAGCCTGGTGGGGGAGGAGGTCTGGGCCCCCTCAGCAGAAAGCCACTTCTCCTGAATTCCACCCTCGGCCCATCCCGACCCATCCCTGACCCGTTTACACCCTGAGCAAAGCAAGGCAGACACAGCCTGGTTGGGGTGGTGGTGGTGGGGGGAGATCGTGTTTATTGTTTTGAGGTCACAGGTCAAGTCACTCATCCCCACCAGGAAGGGAGGCAGACACCCTGGGCATGGGGGGGGGTGTTGGGGTGCCCAGGGTGGGTGAACTCCTTTATTCCACCTTTGGAAGCAGCCAGGGCCTGGGAACATGGCTGGGCCCTGCCCGGCCCCCTGAGAGCAGGGCACGGAGCTCCACTCAGTTCCTGCCCCCGTGGGGAGGGTGAGGGGACCGGAGGGATGGGCCTTGGTCCACAGACAGCGGGGTGGGTGAGCGACACCGCTAGGGGTATTTCCGGGCCTTGAGGTTCTGTAGCCAGAGAGAGACCACGTGAGACAATTGGAGACGGGGGCGGGGGAGAGAAATCTTCCTCAGACCCTGCCACACCCCCAAGTTGAGGCAGGCACCTCGGCTCCCCACCCACCTCGGCGCCCAGTGCGGCTAGAGTTCATCGTGGTCGCCATCCGTGGGCGCTTCGGGCGGTGGCTCCGCACAGGCTGCTGGCGTCATCAGCTCCATGAGGTACTCGCAGCGGCTGGGCTCCGTGGTGCTGGTCACCACGGTCTCCTTCCCACACAGCAGGCGCACCTGGGGTGGGCAGGTAAGGGCTCTGGTGGGCCTGGGCCCCCGCACCACCTGTCCCCCATGCCCCCCGGGGACCCCTCAGGCACTCACGGTAGTGGAGCGGTTGGGGCCCTGCCAGCAGCCCGTTCCCTGCTCGTACTTCATGGCGCTGAACTTGTCGTGGTCGGGGCCAGCCCATGAGCCCCAGGTGCTGCAGTAGAGCAGGATGCTTAGCGTCGGGGTGGGGGGTTGGCAGGGGTGCTGCGGGAGGGGGGTCCAGTCTAAGCCCACTCACCCGAGGCTGGTGGGGGAGCCACCGAGTTTGGGTTTCTGAGAGACGAGCTTGAAGGGACAGAGCCGGTAGACGTACCTGTCACAGGATGGGGATGGTAGGTAGGGGATACAGGACCCCAGCCTCCTTAGTGCACCCACACACAGGGCACACGTGCGCCTCAAACTCCGCTCACTGCCCTGAAGCCCCCCCACCCCCGGCACTCCCTGGTGTCCTTGGCCAGGCTCCTTGGCCAGGCTCCTCCGCCAGGCTCCAGGCTCAGCAGGGCCCCAGAAGTCCACCCTCCACCCGCCCCGCTGGCCAGTGGGGGGCGCACTCGTTGGTGGTGAGTTCGTAGCACTGGCTGTACAGGTAGGCAAACTCGCCGTTGGGGCCAAAGTCGAACGAAATCTCCTGTTCCAAGTTCCTAGAAGGGAAGGCCAAGCTGTTAAGGGGCAGCTGGGAACGCCCCAGCCTCACTCAGGACAACACAGGGAGGCCCACTCCAGCAATGGAGGGCCACTCGGGGGCTGGGCTCAGGCTCCCCACCGTCTGGGGACCCTCCCAGCAGCAGCCAACCCTGCCTCAGCAGACGTAGCCTCGGCAACTCTCCATTACCAGCTCCTCTGGGGAGCTCAGCTGCGGGAGGCCGCATGGCAGGTGGAGATGGCCCTGCTGAGACCAGACACTCCCTCCCTTACCTGATGGACTCCTCCATGTCCTTCAAGGACCGCTCGGCCTCCTCAAACTTGTTGCGGGCCTCCTGGGCGGCTGGAGGAGGTAGGCATTGTGGGAAGAGGTCAATGGCGCCCCAATCCCATCCAGGAAGAAGAGGGACGGGGGTGCCACGGACACACTTGCTTCCCCCAACTCCCCGGTCTGCGCCCAGGAAAGCCCGTAGACCCCAGAGGCCCCGACAGCCCCAGGGCAGACCCCACCCCCGCCATCCAAGCTCTCCACTCCTGAGGGAGGGCCAGGACTCTTGGGGCTCTCCTGGCTCCCCGCCCCACCGGCACAAACAAGCAGCAGCCGGAGGCAGGAGGGCCCCCGGGGTCAATCTAGGCTGCGATGGCTTCTCCAGGCCCGATGCCCCTTCCCCAGGCTCGCTCAGGGCCAATGCAAGCCCATCTCAGAAAGCAAGTGATGCCCACATGGAGGGTCCCTGCAGGTGTGGATCATGGGGAGTGTGGATTCAGGCGGGGTCCCCTTCCTCCCCTGCTTGGCCCTCACCATCAATGAAGGCCTGAGTCTGCTCATCGTAGGGCGGCATTTTGTCCTCTTCAGTCGGAGGGCTGGCAGCAGGCTGCGGGGGAACCAGTGGGGGCGGGGCCTCCTGGGGGAGGGGCAGAGTCAGCAAGGGACCCAGCCCCCACCCAGTCATCCCCTTCTTCCCCAAGCACACACCTTGGGCTGCTCCCCCTGCACCTGGGAATCTTCCTCCTCCTCTTCATCCTCCTCCTCCTCTTCTGTCTCCTCTTCGTCCTCCTCCTCCTCTTCCTCTTCCACGGGTGGCGAGGACACTGGAGGCTGCTCCTCCTTGGGCTCTGTCAGGTCAGGCTCAGAAGCCGCAGCAGGAGGGCTGGTGGGGAGCACCTGATGGGTGTGCGGGTAGTGGTGCTGCAGGCTCGGTGGTCTGCCCCACCCCCCGGCTCACGTCCAAGAGCTCACACCGTGACCGGGTGGGCGGACTCCATATCTCTGCCCCTTCCAAGGGACTTGGAAAGAGGGACAGAGAGCTGATGGGGGGCCCTCCATGGAGGGCGCCGTGCCTGGATGACCCAGCCGGCGGGCCTGTGCCAGAAGCACAGGCATTCCTTTGTGAGGCATTTGAGGGGGAGGTGGGGGCAGGACAGGGAGGGGGCACTGCATCTCCCCTCCTACCCCCCACTGACCTCAGACCGGTACTTGTCCCTGATGGCAGCCCAGACGTGGTCATAGAAGGCAGACGCGTCAGTGTGCACGTCTCCCCCCAGCAGGGCCTGTGTGCATGTTGGGGGAAGCGTCAAGATCGTGGGTGCTACGTGCCCCCCACCCCATGCCCAGGCACTCTGCAGGGGGGCCTCAGGCTACAGTGCCAGGCACGGATGTGCTCTGAAGGCTCCAGGCCAGGCCTGCGCGCTGAGGCCGAGCAGCCCGAAGGGGGCAGCACAGGCCTGTGGGAAAGAGGGTGGCCCAGGAGGAGGGGAGCAGGTGGGGGTGAGGGCCTGAGCAGCCAGGGAGAGAAACAGAGACAGAGAGGGAGAGGGAGCTCCAGGGCACCCTCAGCAGAGGTCACTGGGTCCTGGGAAAGACACAGAAGCCTGGCTGGGGCAGGGAAGGAGCCCCCAGCAGGGACCCAGCCCCAGCTAGGACAGAGAGCCAAGGCCTGCATGGGAGGAGGGCAGAGCCGGGGGCACACTCAGGGGGAGCACTCAGGGTGGGAAATCTGGCGCATTCCTAACCAGGTCCCAAAGGGCAGGGAGGAGAGCTGGGCTTCCAGCCTCCTGCCTCACCCAGACAAAGCCAAGTGGCATCAGCCATATGCTGGGCAACCCAGCAGCCCCGGGAGCAGCCCCGAGCCAGCCTGGCCCCCGCCCCCTGGCCCTGAGGTCACCCTGGGGCAATGAGACCTCTGCAAGCCCAGGTCAAGGAGAAGGATGGGGTACCTGAGCTTCCCCTTCTGAGAGTGCCCCATCACCGTCGGTGTCCAGCTCTGGATGGGTCTGCAGCTCAGTGACCGAGACCCTGCAGGCGTGCAGGGAGAGGCCGGCAGAGCGGTGAGGCCCACTGGCTCCGGGCACCGCTACCTGCTTTCCTCCTGGTCAGGGCCCCTCTCCCATAACTTATTTTAGGACCTCAAAGTGGGAGGGGGACCAGAGTTGGGAAGTGAGCTCTGGGGTTGGGTCAGAGGGGGGACCAGGCTCCTGCCCTGTCCTGAGAACGTTGCAGCCCTCAACGGGCTCAAAGGAGGACAGAGACTCCCTGTTCTTGACAGCACCCCCTCCTCTCAGCCATTAGCCTGGGTCAGCCAGCAAGTTCAGGGACACAGTGGGACGAAAAGGGGTCTGGCTTCGGTCAAAGTGACCCAGGCCACAGAATGGGCTTGAGAAACGTAACGGGATCCCCTAGCCACCTCACTGGGCTCCCTAGGTGGGGTGGGAAGGGCCCCCCATCCCTCCTCAAGGTTCGTGGGACCTACTTTATACTTGAACAAGGAAGGATTGGTCGGCTACGGCTTGGGACTCACTAAGGACCCGTGCTGAGGAGGTGGGGCTCTGGCACAGGGGAGGAGGAGGTGGGAGGAGGGAAGCCCAGGGCAGAACAGGTAGACTCACGCCCCATCCATATTGTCGTCCAGCTCCTGGAAGGCACTGGCCGCCAGCTCCTGTTCCCGCTGGGCCTTGGAGGCGGCCTGCTGCTCTGTGGAGGGGCCAGCTCCATCACTCGCCGCCCTGAGGCCTGCCCTGACCCAGCACCCCACGTGTCCCACTGCGTGCCTAGCCCTACACTGGTCCCAAGCCAGGCCACTGTAAGCACAGAGCGGGGCCGGGAGCCACGAGGTGCCAAAGGCTGGCCAGGGTGGGGGCCAAGGGAGAGGCAAAAGTGGGGGCCAGTGGGGAGGCTCCGAAGTGGGGAGTTGGGAGGGTTTGCAGACGTGGGACTGTGGCTTTGAACAAGCAAGGCCTGGCAGAGACTGCAAGCCTGTGGTGGGGGTGGGGGGATCACACACAGGTTGGCCACGTCTAGGAGGCCCCCAGGAGAAGCAACACAAAGTTCAAGATGGAGACTGGAGCAGGGTAAGGCCAAGCCAGGAAGGCTTCCTGGGGGTCCCAGGAGTGTCCCAGGAATATGAGGGAACTGGGCTGTGGCCAATGGGCCACAGCTGGGCCTCTGCCCGGATGGATGGTGCCTCCTCCGCTGGCCCGACTCCCACCTAGCCGAGCTGGACGGGAAAGCGGCCACAATGCTGCTCCAGGGACAGAGCTCAGCCGTCTACAACAGGACAAGCGGGCCTCTTGTGCCCCGCTGTGCCTCACCCCCTGAAGGCCCAGCAT
Source organism: Spilogale gracilis (assembly GCA_004023965.1). Lineage (NCBI taxonomy): Eukaryota > Metazoa > Chordata > Mammalia > Carnivora > Mephitidae > Spilogale > Spilogale gracilis. The sequence goes on from PITA01007690.1 coordinate 52,817, forward strand.
GCCGCAGCAGCCCAGGCTGGCAATGTCACTGTGCCAGATGAGGGCACCAGGCTGGCTAAAGGGACCTGCCCGTCTGGTGAAGGCCAGGGCCAGGGCGAGAGACACAGGACAGGTTAGGAAAGCAGCTTCCACCAGGATGAACAGAGAGCAGAGACTCCCCGACTTCCCAGCACTGGGGTGGGGGGAGCCAGAGCTTGGGGACAGCTGTGTGACTGGCGGGGCCTGAGTGTGCTTCTCGGTGGAGGGGAGGGAGGTACCTGCTGGACACGGCCCTGGAAAGAGGGGGGATAACAAAGTCCAGTGTCTCCCAAGAGCAGTGGGGGATGGGAGCCAGGGCCTGGGGGCAGAGACAGCCTCTGCTGAGGGAGGAAGAGGAGGCTGCAGAAGCCACTGGGGTTCCGGCCCCGGGGGCCTGCCTGCTTACCTGCCCTCGGGCCCCCAACAGCTTCAGTCTGCCTTCAGGCCCACTTCCCTCCACCTCTGTGTCCCCCACTGGTCCCAGCCCATCATGTGCCTGGACCAATGTGGTTAACACCTCCCTGGTTTCCTGTCTTATTCCTCCGTTGCTCAGAATCCTCTATGGCTCCCACCTCACTCGGGGTAAAAGCCTAAGTCCTTCCCACAGTCCCCATGGCCCTGCCCTCGTCTCTCCCCCATCCCTCTGATTCTCTGAGGAGGTCTCTCCCCCTACCCCTCCGATTCTCCTCCCTGCCTCCTGCCACATGGCCTCCTTGCTGCCTTAAAAACCAGACATAAGGCTGCCTCAGGGCCTTTGCACCTGTGCTCTCTGCCTGGCTCACTGCTCTCAGCAGGTAGGGGCTATCTCCCTCTCATTCAGCGTTAAACTACAGGCACACAGCAGGCACCCCACGGATGCCAGATCAACTACTGGATTCCTGATTGTGAGCAAGCAAAGCAGAGAGAGGAAAGGACAAAGAATGCAGCAGGTGCCCGAGGAGATGAGAGGAGATCAGGAGTATGGACTCAGAGATGGGCTGCCCGACTCCTGGTTACCGGCCCGGGGAGTAGCCAGGGCCACACTTCCAAATCCTTCCTGCAATGCCTGGTCTTTTCACTCGTCTAGAGAGGGTTTCTGTCCCACCTCACCCATCCAGCCTGCTCCCACAGGGTGACCCCACTGGAGAGACTGCGGATGAGGGCCAAGGCCCCCGATTTCCTAGAATGGCGGCACAATCTGCCAAAAGCAAGAAAACGCTGGACAAAGCATAAAAAAAACCATCTTCAACCAACCAAAGTGACATAAACTGCTAGGGCAAGGAGATTAAAGGAATGGAAGCTGCTGGCAAGTCTGGAGATCTGTGCCAATGAGAGTTTATGAGACAAGGGAGAGGGATCAAAGCCCCCCTGCCCTCCCGACTAAGGTGTGGCCTAACCCCACAGTTGTCCCCTTAAGGAGAGGCCGGACCAGAACCCCCCCAGCCTGTGCTCACACCTCAGCTCATATGGCCTGAGGGCTTGGGAGGGGCCTCCAGCCTGCGCTCTGGATTCAGGGGACCCTCCGTGCTAATGTCCCCATGGGGCTGGCGGAAAGAAGAGTATCTCCTCTTGGAGGAAAAGAATCCCTTCTGCTAGGCTGCAGCTGACTCCCACGAATGACTCTCAAACACAACGACCAACGGACGGGCAAAGACCGTGAGGCGAGGCGCCGCGTTCGAAAGCCAGCAGACGCGCGCACAACAGGCACTGAGCGTCACTCCCGCAGCTGCGCGCCACCCAGCCAGGGCACAGGGGCCAGCCCTGGCCGGCCCGAGGCGTACCTTCCCACCGCTTCTGGTGCTGGTCTTTGGCCTCCTTCTCTGGCTTCTCGGCCTCCTCCTTCACCGCCCGCAGCATCTCCACCTGGTCCTCCAGGGATTTCTTCCCAGCCTGTAGCTCAGCAAGCTTCTCCTGGGTCGGCAGAAGGCAAGATGCCACCTCTCCTTCGGTCCTCCCTTCTTCCTGACTGCTACCTCCCTGCCTCTACCCCACGGGGTGGCCATGGGTGACCTTCCTAAAGCACAAGCCGCCCCGGGTCCCCCCTTCCCGTGGCTCCCCACCGCTCCTGCCCCACCTGCCCCATAGACTCCCTACCCTGCGAGCTCCAAACACCGAGCATCAAACACTTAGAGTCCCCCAGACCCTCTGCCTGCTGTTCTTCACGCAGGCTTTCCCTCTGCCCAGAACACTCTGCATGGCTAAATTATCCCACAGATTTCGGTCTAGATAGAAGCCTCCTCCTCCAGAAGCCGTCCCGGCTTCCTGCACCCACAACAGGTAGGAGGCAGAGGGAGACCCGGCTTAAGTCTCCTCTATGCCTCACAGCCCAACCCAAATGTCCTTTCTTCCAGTGGCCCTGAGTGTCACTTTGGCATCTGTCCCTCTCAGGGGACAATGGGCCCTTGAGGCAACTCCAGGTCTGTTTCCAGTCTCATGCCCACTACCCCGCAGCACATCCAGGGCTGGATGTAGATACTTCGAGAAGGAACGAGTGTGCTGTGTGGATGGGGCCCCAAGCTGAAGGATCTTAGCCCAAGCCCCTCCACAGGATCATTTCTGTCCTAAGACCCTGGCCCACACACCACAGCCTGGCCTGCTGCCAGGTTCCTCCTACCGCCCCCAGGAGGGCAAACATCACTTGGAGCCACCTCATTGCATGGCTCTCCTACTATCTTCTGAACTCAGAAAGGACTTCACTGCCCCACCCCCAACTCCCAACTTCAGGGTGGGCCTCATCAGACACAGCAAGGAGGGGAGAAAGACCCAGAACCTTCCCTGGGCAGAAAAACAGCGCTGAAGCCCTTGTGCAGAGAGTCTGGCACAAGTCCAAGGGCAGTGCTGCTGACTCTGACCTGTCCACCAGCTCGAGGGGTGGCAGGCAGGGTAGGAAGAGGCACAGGCCTGGGCACATGGTTTCTTCCAGCCCCTGTGGCGCTCACCCTATGGAACTGCCCTGGCTGCTGTGACATCTTGAGTCCCCCCGATAACAGGGAGGTCATGTGGTCATCGGCCTCATCTTACAGATGATGGCGCCAGAGAACCAGGATGCGGGGGGGGGGGGGCGCACATCCTTCCTGTTCTGGGGTGCAGGAGGAGAGCTCCTCTGAACCCACTTCAGCCTGCCCCCCAAGGCCCTGCACAACACCTGTGCTGGCCACCACCTCGTAATGGCTTAACTGGTGATTAAGCACACAGCAGACGAATGAGTAAACCAAGGCGCACACACAGACGGCAACTGGCCCCGGGACTCCACCAGTCAGGGGCAGGGGTCAATCCCACCCAGCCTCACCAGCCCATGCCCCCAGGCCTCAGGGCCCAGACTGTCCTGGGCCAGCCCCAGGGGGTCTCTCACCTGCTTTTCCTCCCGAGCCTTCTTCCAGTCCTCAATGAGGATCTTCTTCAGGCGGAACCCCTCTCGTGTGACCTCTGCCATCTGCTGCAGTGTCTCTCTCTCCTTACGGCCCTTCTCTCTGGGGTGGAAGGAACACATAAGTACCCCCAGGGAGGTCCTTAGGGCTCACCAGCTTGGCCTCTTCCAAAAGGGCTCAACCCATCTGTTGTCCACCCCATGGGGGGAAACATAAAGAGCAACCTCCCTCCCCCAACATCCCCAGGCTCTCATTGCCTCAGAGCCCCTCATCCCTGTTCCCGAGAGAAGGGATAGCGGTCCGAGTTCCTCACCACAGGGACCTAGGAAAGGGGCTAGGGAATACTCAGATGGGGGGTAAAAGTTGCCTCCCAAAAGAGAAAAAAAGCACAGATATCAGACTCCCAGACAAGAAGGCCATCTGATGGGTAACTGGGCTGCCCTTGACTGGGCTTGTACCTAAAAGATCTCCCATAAGGCGAGTTTGCAAAAGTATTGGGATTTTTAGCTTCTCTGAAAAACGAATCTAGCTTGGCCACCTGCCTTCAACAGACTGGAGTCAAGAAGGAAGTGTTCCTTTAGAAGCCACATCCCCACCACTCCCTACTGCCTCACACTCAGTTGCTTTCTGCTGTTCCTATCACCTACTGGTGGGCATTTCCGTTTTCAGAGCCTGCCACAAGAGCGGAGCAATTCAAAGATTGGAGTCTTGAGGCACACCAGCCTGGGTTCAAGTCCTGGCTCTGATCTGGCCTAGCTGTGGGAAGCTTATGGAAGTTGCTTTTTATCCTGAACTTGACTTCCCTCGTCTGCTGAATTGGGAGACAATCGTGCCTGCTTCTGGGCCAGGGATGGAGTGTCAACGTGGTGTTCACTCACAACACACGGGCAGAGTGAGCACTGGATGGACCAAAGCAGAAAAGAGAGGGGCCTGGTTCACTGGGTGGGGTGAGGCAAGGTCCAGGGTGAGGGGGCGGCGGCTGCCAGCCACATACTTGCAGGTGTTCTCACAGATGATCCCGCTGTTGTACTCATCAGTCCCATCACAGCAGTCTGAAAGCAGAAGCATGGATGGGATCAGACCCCGCAGTGGCTCCTCCCTACTCCCCCCCCCATTTCCTCAGCCCTAGTGTGATCTCACTCACCACAAACTCCATCATTGACCCATCTGGAGGAGATGTAAAGGGGCTTGTAGCCAGTGTTGGCACAGTGGAAGCTGCCATTAGGACAGGCGGCTGTACCTGCAGGAGGAAGGGAGAGTTTTGGGGGTGAGTTCAGGGCTAACCCACCACAACCACCCACAGACAGATCCTCCCAACACACAGGCACACAGATAGCGGGTGAAGACCACCGATGCAGACAAAGGGAAGGAAGGGCAGCTGCAAGCTCAGGGCCTGAACTCAAACTCTCCAATGTTCTCTTCTGCCTCTCCTCACCAAGGCCCTCAGATCAGAGCCCAGGCGACTACTCCATCCCTTGCCTCCACTTCTTTCTTTGCCCTTCAGTCCCACCTTCTCTCCCATCTCTGGTATCTGCACCTGCTGGCACCTCCATTTTCAGTTCATTTCAGGGTTCAGTAGAGACCTCACTTCCTGCTCCTCAGGTTGGGGGGGGGGGAGGGCTCTCTGGGATCCCCCCAGCAGCTATGGCCCTCCTCACCAAACCACTTGCTTCTATGTCTGCTTTCCCCCATTCAACAGGGAGCCATGCGAGGGGAGGACGGGGTCTGTCTTGGTCACCCCCACACGGGCTGGCACTCCCCAGTCACGATTAATGAATGAATGAACAGAGACTCACCTGGCTCATCTGAGCCATCCTTGCAGTCACAGTAGTCATCATTGACCTGGTCAAAAGGGATGGTGGCAGAGCCGTCCAGGCAAGTGAAAGGCTTGGACTCATCATAGAAGTGATGGTCTGGGACAGACGAGGTTAAGGGGCTCAGCCCAAGGCAAGAAGCGCTCTCAGCGCTCACCCAGCCGCTGTGCACTGCCACCTTCCTTACGCACAGGCCAGGAAACTGAGGCTGAAGGCTCAAATTGTCTATCTCAGGGGCCAAGTCGGTCCCTCCCACACCCTACCCCCACCTCCAGCCAACTCCAGTGGTGGACTCACTGGTGAGGGAGACGCCCCGGGGCCTCTTGACCTCCACGGCCCAGCACAGGGGCAGCAGCAACACCAACAGTAACATCTCCCAGAAACTCGCAAGCCGGAAACAGCTTCTGGGGGCGGGGGGAAGCCGGCTCCGGGGAGATGGGCTGTGCACCCACGCTGCGGCAAGGAAGGGACGGCAGGTCAGTAGGAGAGGTCTACTTCCAGCCAAAGGAAGTCACCTCTTCCTCCAACCAGTTGGATTCCTCCATCGCTTCCGGGTATTGGGGGCTCACTTTGCTTCCGATAATGGGGGAGGCGGGTAGTCCCCTAGGGAGTCTCACTTTGCTCCTATCAAGGCGGGGAAGCTCCAAACCTCCGCTCCCTGCCGGGGGATGGTGAGCTATGCAATTCCCGCCAATGGGCCGAACACCCTAGAGCTGCCCCTAATAAGAAACTGGGGTAACCCCCCCACCCCCGCGCGTTAATTTGCCACCTACACGAGGCCAGGGCAAAGGTCAATATCCACCGCGCCCCCCTAGTCCAGCAGCCAACCGTTCCTCCAGAAAAAAGAAAGCGGAACTGTGTGGTTCCGTCACTTCCGGCATCACGCCGCGCGTGCGGAGCGGCGACCGAAGGGTGCCATGTTGGGAGTGGCAGATGGGGGAGGGAGTGGGCTGGAACCTAGACGGCCATCTTGGATAGGCCTGTGAAGCCCTAGAGGGGATCGTTCGGATTGTTCGCGCTTAATGGCGGCGCTCGGTTCCTCCATCTTGGGAGTGACAGGTTCTGCAGCCGGAAAAGAAGGTTCCCGAAAAATGCCCTGGAAACCCACCGGAGTGGTGGTGGTGAGGTGCTTTAAAAAAAAAAAAAAGTAGGGGATGCCTGGCTGGCTCCGTCCAGGAGCGTGACCCATGGTCTTGAGGTTGTGGGTTCGAGCCACACACTGGGTGTGGCGATTACTGAAAAATAAAATCTTAAAAAAAAAAAGTAGGGGCGCCTGGTTGGTTCCAACTTACACTGTGTGACTCTCGATCTCAGGGTTGTGGGTTCCAGTCCCACCATGGCGTAGGCATTACTCAAAAATAAAAAGGTGGGGGGAGACGAGCACGTGATCCCAAAGTACCCTCCCAATATCCAGCCGAGAGGCTTGGCCAGCCCGCAACTGGACCGCCTCCCTGCACAGCGTTAGCCAATGAAAGCGGTGGTATAGAACGCGGGCGGTTTCCATGGGAGCGTTGGAAGAAGGAGGGGGCAGAGGTTACCTAGCAACTGGGCGATGCTGAAAGGCCCCGCCAAGCGGTCGGAAAGTGCATTCTCCCAGAGCCCTGGGAACCCGCGCTGACGGATCCAGGACAGGGGCAATTGCTATTTGCCACGCGAATCCCCAGGGACCCTAGGCCCCAACCCAGTCATGACGTCTCCCCTGTGCTGGACGGCCTCCACCAACATCCCGCCTTCTCAGGACCGGGTTACGACCTCCGCCAAGGTCCAGGGCAGTCAGACTAAGGCCCTGCACAGCCACTCCCAAGGGAAGGGTGTGGCCAAGGCCTGGCTCCCACTTCATTCCAAGGCGAGACCCCTCCATGCCCGCAGAGGGAAGTCGGCTGTGCACAGGCTGGTGGCAGAGTTACAAAGGAAGATACAACTGTTAGGTAAGTCGGCTGGAGAGGGCACAAAGAATCAGGAGTCAACAGTGTCCACCCTGACCTCTGACCAGGCACTGTGGGCCTTTCTCTGGCCTTCATCCAGGTGACCGGTTTCTGGGGGCAAAAACTCATACTTGTTCATGGTTTTCCTGATCTCTCTTATGAAATCTTTCCCGGGCTCAGAACCAGCCAAACTGTTTCATACTTTCATGTAATTTCAACTCTTCTACCAGGCATGGGGGGTGGGCGGTGGTGGTAAAGAACATAGATTCTAAAGCCAGATTTTCTGGGTTCAAATCTTGGCTCTGCTCTGCATACACTGTTTGATCTTAGGGGATGATGAGTAGCCTAATTGCTTTCAGTTTCTCTATTCGTAAAATGGGGATAGTATGAGTACAACCCCATAGGGAGCTGAAATTTATAAAGTACTTACCGCAGTGCCTGGCACATAGTAAAGCACTATAAGGTGTAAACCGATGTTTCTCAATGGAAGAGGCCTATTTTGCTCCCCAGGGGCCATTTGGCAATGCTTGCAGGCGTTTTTGATGGTCACATTATTGGGAGGGGTGATACTGTCATCTAGTGGGCAGAGACCAGGGACTCACTCCACATCTGACAATTTATGGGACAGCTCAAAACAAATAATTATCCATCCCAAGAGCAGTGGTGGTACGATTGGAAAATTCTGATGTGAACATTATGATAGCTGTTTCATTATTACTAGAAGGTAATCTTGCGCAGTAGGTGAAGGTTATGGGCTCAGGAATCAGACTTCTTGTGATCTTGAACAAGCTGATAAGCCTGAGCCTCATTCTTCTCATCTGTAAAGGGGTATGATATGGTTATGTACCTGTTGACATATGGTATTTGCCATCTGGCAAGTTCTTTGTCCAGCATTGAGTATATGATAAGTGTTCCAACTAAAGTATTGTTATGATATTATGTCAACGATAACAAAAACAGCTTCCCTCTGGGAAGCCCCAACCCCCCATGGCACTCTTGCTTGTGTACCTCGAACGACCTCAGAGGGTGACCGGAAGGCCTTTTATGAGAGCACCCAGTGGAACATCAAGAAGAATCAGGAGAACATCAACCACCTCCATGAGGAGACCAGGGAGCTCCAAGTTCAGCTGACAGACTTGCTGCAAGTGAGGATGTTGAAGTGGGCAAAGGCTTTCCAAGAGTCCGGGAGGCATCCCTGGGGGGCAAGGCACTGCCTCAGGTCAGGGTGGTCTGGGTGAGCGGTGACTGGAATCCTTTTCTTGCAGGGCGATGAGAAAGTGGTCCAGGCAGTGATTAGGGAGTGGAAGGCAGAGAAGCCGTACCTGAAGAACAGGACGGGAGAGGTTTGTACCACCCCACACCACTGACCCTCTGCCTTTATTTCCAACTCGTGTCCCCTCTCCACTGGACTCCCTGCCTCATCTGACCTTCTCCAATCCTTTCTCCACACCAGCTGGAGCTCATGTCATCACTCAATTAATCTTTATCACACACCAACCATGTTCAAGGCATGGTATTCGGTACTGGGGACTATGCAGTCGAAAAGAAAAAAAAAAAAAAAGCAGACCAATCTCCACTCCCCAAGACTTCATATCTTAGTAGGGAAAAGAGAATGGAGGAAAAGAAACAAAACAAAACAAAAACAAAAACAAATGCAGAAACAAAGTAATTTCCAGTAGTGATGAAAAATGAATAAAATAGAAATAGATGGGGGCAGAGGTTTACACCTCATTTTCTTTTTAAAGATTTATTAATTTAGAGAGAGGGAGAGTACACAAGCATGAGTGGAGGGGCGTGGGCAAAGGGAGAAGGGAAGCAGACACCCCACTGAGTGGGGAATCCAACACGGGGCTCTATCCCAGGGCCCCAAGATCATGACCTGAACCAAAGGCAGACAACCAACTGAGCCACCCAGGTGCCCCAAGGAGGCTGCGCTTCAGATTGGGGTGGAAGGTGAGCAAAGCCCCCTCTATCTAAGAAGTTGATATTTGAGCTGAAAATGAGACAGGCAGAAAATGATTTGGGGAAAAGCAATCTAGGCAGAGGGAACAGCAAGTGCAAAGTCCCTGAGGTAGAAACAAGGGAGTAGGCCTGGCCAGTGTGGCTGGATGGGAGTTTGTGAGCAGGGCTCTCTAGGAAAGGAAGTCAAGAGGGTCAGCAGGGGGGCCCCTGGGTGGCTCAGTGGGTTAAGCCTCTGACTACCGCTCAGGTCATGATCTTGGGGTCATGGAATGGAGCTCCACATTGAGCCCTGAAGTCTCTTGTCCCTCTGCCCTTCAGGCTCATGCTCTTTCTTTCTCTCAAATAAATAAAATCTTCAATTTATTTTTTTAAAGATTTTATTTCTTTATCTGACAGAGAGAGATCACAAATAGGCAGAGTGGCAGGCAGCGAAAGAGGGAGAAGCAGGCTCTCTGCTCAGCAGGGAGCTTGATGTGTGACTCGATCCCAGGACCCTGAGATCATGATCTGAGCCGAAGGCAGAGGCTTAATCCTCTGAGCCACCCAGGTGCCCCTAAAATCTTCAATTTTAAAAAGAGAGGGTCAGCAGGGGCTGAAAATTCCAGCAGGCTTACCTGGCCAAGATGAAGAGTTGAGATTTTATGCCGCAGAGTATGAAGAAGAGGGAAGCTGGGTGGGGGTCCTCTAGGTAAAGATGGTGTTGGGGCTCTTAGACTAGAGTGGTGGAGATAGGAAGAACGAGGTAGTTCTGGGAAAACCTTTGAAATAGGACAAAGCATGGCTAATGAATTGGGTGTAGGTGGGACGGAAGAAGAAAAGGTGAGGAGGACATAGGGCTTTGGGACTTGAGTGCCCAGGAGGATGAAGCTGCCATGAGCTGACACAAAGATTCAAGGAAGGACTTGGGGAAAGATCATGTACTCAATTTTGGACACGATGGTTTTAAGGTGCCTATGGAGACCCCTGGAAGGCGGTGTAGATATGGGTATAGGAGCCTGTAGTCTGGGAGTGGGAGGCAGCGGTTAATTTGGATGTTCGCAGCTACAGTGAGTTTTCAAACCCTGAGCCTGAATAGGTCCATCAAGGAGATGGGTGTGAACAGAGGTGAGACTCGCCGGAGGCTGTCTCTCCTTGAGCCCAGGAAATGGAGAAGGACAGCAAGGGTGGAAAACCGGGCAAGCAGGGGATCAGCCTGGGCGAATGCCACTGAGCCCGGGGAGAGGAGAAACAAGATGTGGGAGAAGAAAGGGAGGAAGGCTTGGCTGGGAGGGTTCAAGCTGTTGCCTGGGCTCGCCTCCCTCCAGCAAGCCCTGGAGCACCTGGACCACCGGCTGAAGGAGAAAGTGAAGCAGCTGAACGCGCTGCGGCACCAGCGCGGGGCGCGGCAGAAATGGCTGGAGGAGCTCCAGCTGCGGCACAGCCTCCGCCAGCTGGAGGTGGCAGAAGCGCAAAGTGGCAACACAGAGGTGGCCAAGGTGAGACCCGCTGAGGAGGGGTGGACATCCTGCGGAGAATTGGAGAGGGGAGGGGACTCGGCCCAGCCTTGCTTCCCTCTAGACCTTGCGGAACCTGGAGAACCGCCTGGAGAAGGCTCGGATGAAGGCGGAAGAGGCCGAACACATTACCAACGTGTACCTGCAGCTCAAGGCCTATCTCCAGGTAGGGACCAGGGCGGCTTCGGGCGTGGGGTGGAGGCAGGTGGGAGGGCCAGCCTACCGACGGAAAACGCTCACAGGCCTGTCCCGCACCGCCCCCACCCCCCAGGAGGAGAGCCTTCACTTGGAAAACCGGCTGGACTTCATGGAGGCAGAGGTGGTGAGGGCAAAACGCGAGCTAGAGGAGCTGCAAGTGGTGAACCAGGAGGCGTTCAGAGCCCGGGATATCGCCAAGGTGCCAGTCTGCCAGGCCCTGGGGTTCCTGCCCAGATGCCGTGGTCTCTTCGCCCCCGAATCTGAATCCCAGCTGTCCCTGAGCTCCTCCCGCCTGTCTCCCAGGGCCCCGCAGCCTGGCCCAGCCGTGTCCCCGGCCCCGAACCTCGGTAGGTACCAGCTGGTCCTGCTGTCTCCCGCACTTCCTCCAGAACCAGCTGCAGTATCTGGAGGAGACCCTGTTCCGAGAGCGCAAGAAGCGAGAGCGCTACATAACCGAGTGCAAGAAGCGCGCGGAGGAAAGGAAGCTGCAGAACGAACGAATGGAGCGCAAGGTGGGCGTGTCCGGGCGTCCCGGGGCTCCCCGAGTCCGGCCACCCCCCAACTTCGAGCCTTACCCTAGACCTTGCCGGCTCTTAAAGTTTCTCAGGACCCCGCCCCCATCTCCATTTGACGCCCAGGGCTCCTTCCACTTGCCTAACCCCTGCCCTCCCTCCATCACATTGCCGTTTGGATGAGCTTGCAGATCGCCCCTGCTCACTCACGGGTCGTCCCCATCCATCCCCGCCGGATTACCATCCCACCCCACTCCTAAATCTGATCCCGCCTTTAGCCCGCCCCTTACTCGAGGCCCCGCCCCCGCTTCCTTAACCCCGCCTCTTTGCCTTGTCTCCGACCAATCCTTTCCTGCACTCCTGACTCCTGGCTGAGTGCCCTGACCCCGCCCCAAGCCTACACCCCGGCTCCCCAGTCGGGCCCCGCCCCCTTCTGGCTACTGGTCTCTGGCCTCTACCCTAAATCCTTGCCTGACTGCCGCCCTGCCCTCGCCCTGTGAGCAGACCCAGCGTGAGCACGTGCTGCTGCAGTCGGAGGAGGCCACCCAGGACAGCCTGCGCGCCAAAGAGGAGGAGCTGAGGCGGCGCTGGAGCATGTACCAGACAGAGATGCTTTTTGGCAAGGTCAAGGACGCTACCGGTGTGGCCGAAACCCACGTGAGTGCTGCCCGCTGCCCGCAACCCTCTCCGCCCTCTAGTTGAGCTCAAACTGAGCCCAGCCCAGTGAAGTCCACACGCCCAGCCTCCCGTTTCTGCTGGTTCGGTTCCTCGGCATGCAAACCTGCTCTATTCCTAGAAGACACTCCTCCCTCCTCCAGTTATTGCCGGGTTTTTCTGCTGCTCCTCCCAGCAAAACCCACACGAGCTGTCTACCCTCACCATCAGTCCCTCCTCTGTTTGCTCTTATGCGGGTGCTAACTTCTTTGGCATGTCAGCTCTGTGAGAACTGCGAGTTTGGTCTCTCCTGTGTCCCCAGCCCCTGTAACAGGGTTTGGGGCCCAGCAGACTGCCCAGCGCCACTCTCAGATCCTGGCCCTGCACCCTGCTCTTTGCAGCACTTGCCTTGCCATTTGCTAAGACCCTCGGTTCCCACAGGCGGATACTGATCCCACTGGGCCCCAGTCCAGTTTCTCCTCTTTGGACACTCTCCCATTCTTACTTCTCCCATAGGGCAACTAACTCCTGAGGAGTTCTGAGACTCCAGGCTAGGGGTCATCGTGGCAGTGTGGCCCTGCACCCTCCCAGAAATTGGCCTGGTGGGCAGATAGCTCCCAAGATTGGTCATATTTCCTTAGTGGATTGGGTGAGATTCACAATGTAGATGGCAGGTTGATTTTGGAAGGCAATGATGCTCACTGCTACCCATCACCACACACGGATTTGGGCTGATTCAAATTCCTTATCTAGACAAGGGCCCTTCAAAATTATGTGTGTGTGTGTGGGGGGGGACATCCTTGAGGCAGCTCTGAGTCTGACTCACGGAGTCCCTAAACATCATCGCTGCACAGAAACCACCAGCTTAGGCCATCTATCCCGTGTGCCCAGGGGAAAGGAAGAGGGGGTGTGCTCGGGCCTGCCCAGGCCTCCCTCTGACTGGGGCTGCGGGGGGGGGGGGTGCTGGGTGGCCCACAGGCGGTGGTGAGGCGATTCCTGGCACAGGGTGATACCTTCACCCATCTGGAGACGCTCAAGAGTGAGAACGAGCAGTCGCTAGCGAGGCTGAAGCAAGAGAAGCAGCGCTTGCAGCGGGAGCTGGAAGACCTCAAGTACTCAGGGGAGGCCACGATTGTGAGGTGAGGCCCTGGTGCCCAAGGGAGAGGCTGGGGGGCCCCTCAGGCTCCGAGGCGCTCTCCAGGGATGACCTCCCCCACTGCCTGTAGTCAGCAGAAGCTGCAGGTTGAGTTGCAGGAGCGCCTCAGGACTGAAGAGCAGAGGCGCACTGAGGCACAAGATCAGCTGGAACGGGCCTTGCAAGCCATACAAATGACCAAGGAGGGCCTTGAACACCTGGCAGGCAAGCTGAACCACATCACATTGGTAGGTCTCCCCCCCACACCCAGGAAGCTCAGGGTCAAGCCTCCTGCAGTCCTAGAGGGCGGGGTTCCTGCCCCTACTCAAAGGGGACCAACCCTCTGCCCTGTCCAGGCTGTCAGAGGCCTGCCTACAGGGGACACCCAGACCCACACCTCAGAGTTCCTACCTCTTGTCCCTGTGGGGAAACCTCCTTACTTCTCAAGAGGCTCAGGACTTCAGAGACGTCGTTGTTCCATCTTCACGGGAAGGTCCCACCTTGCCTCCCCACGCCAAACCTCAAAGACCCCACTGCAATACTTGGGCGGCCTGAGACGGGGGAGCCCCACACTGCCCGCAGCAAAGGCCCATTTTTTTCTGAAAGTCATCCCCGAAATGACTTATCGTGAGTTATTGCCCCCTTCCCCCACTCAAACCCTTGGTTCCGCGGGTTGTCCTTGGTCTCTAGAGGCTAGCAACCACCCCAGTTGGTGGTCCCTCACCTTCAAAAGCCTAGCTCTAGGGGAGTAGAGCTCCGCCCCTGGTGGAACGCGCCCCCAAAGGCCCGCCCCCTCCCGGCTGAATTGGCTCCGCCCCGCCGCAGGAGGATGGCGGCTTTGCGGGAAAGGAGCTGGATCCCCAGGCAGGTGACTATCTGCCAGACCTGCTGGGCCTCGTGGAAAAGAAGCTCCTGAAGTTGCAGGCACAACTCGAGAGCCACGACGTGCCAGAGATGCTGCGCCGCCTCGCGGAACAGGAGGTCGGTGTACAGCCAGAGGGCGGGGCTGAGGATGCAGAGGCTGGGGCAGAAAAACGCGGAGCCAGGGGGCACTACCTTGAGAGACCAGGGAGGAGGCTTATGGGTGGGACCTGATCTTTAGGGACAACTTGTGAGGTTTGAGGAGCCAGGAGAGCTTCCAGAGGGTCCGCGAGGCCAGTGGGCAGGGCTGGGAGTGTAGGTGCACGTGCGGGGGGAGGGAGAAATCAAGGGGCGGAACCCTGGAGATCTGCGGCGGTCACACGGGTCAAAGGGGCGGGGTTGGGTATCCGGGTGCGCTCTAAGAACGAGTGGTTTGGCCGGGCTGGAGAAAAACTGAACTGGAGGAGTGGGCAGAGGTGTCATGTGGAATCGGGTATATCTTAGAATGGGGTGAGGAGGGGATACAGGACTCCCCTGAGGCCTCTACCCCACCCACTCTCGTCTCCCACTCCCTCCCCCAGTTCTACTCCGCTCTAGAGGGAAAGCTGCCCACCTACAACACCCGCATCGCCCTGCCCCTTGCCAGTCTCAAGGACAAGTTCTTCGGTCAGTACGGTCAGGGAAAAGAGGCGGGGCTGGGGGCCGAGCCGACCTGCAGAAAGTGGTGCGAGGCCTGGCGTGGGGCCAAGTTGGGGGGGGTGGGGCCAAGTTGAGGGCAAGGGAGGGGGGATGGTAAAGGCTGGGAAGGGAAATTTGAGCCGAGCATGGGAACCCAGATCCCCTCATTGCCCTGCACAGATGAAGAGGAGAGTGAGGACGAAGACAACGATGTGCTGAGCCGTGCGGAGCTTAAGATTCGCTCCCAGAAATTAATCGAATCCCGCAGCAAGAAACGCAATCGCGCGAAGAAGACCTAGACTCACCCTTGCGTCCATCTGGCGCTTCCTGGTCCCTGCGGAGCTACCAGTCCCTCTGGGTCCAGCCTCAGACGCATGGACCCTTTCAGGGGCTAAATGCCGCCCGGACAAGGGAGCAGAACGGGCCCGGTGGCGCCCGGAGTAGAGAAGGGGGCTGGGCCACCGGATGTTCCCACAGTAAATCTTCCAAGGGGAGCTGGTGCTGGCCTCAGAATCGCGCAATAAAGGTTACCAACCAGGCCCCTGACTATTTGCTTCTCCTTGACCCTGCCCCGCTGCAAAGACTGCTGCCCCTAAAATCCAGGACCCAGATTCCACCTTCTCTGACCTGTAGAGTTAGGACTCCTCATCAGCTGGGGACCCAGGTTGAACACCCCCACTTCCAGGATACTAAGAGATACTCCCAAACATGGAGTGAAACAGCCCTCCCCATTTGAGGACAAGGTACTCTCTTCCCGGGGGGAGCAGACTGGCCCCCCACTTAGCTACACACATTAGCTCACCCACGCCTGGAGACACAGAAAACTTCCCTGGAGAGAGAGGGGTCCTTTCTCCTGGGCACAGATTGATACACACCTATAGGGAGAGCTTGGACCTCACCTCCGTGGGCCAGGGCTGGGCGCTGGGGTCCAGCTGGGGGCATCCGAGAGCCATGGGTCCCGCCCCGCCCCTGCACGGCCGGGTCGCCCCGCCCTACCCCGCGGGCCCCAAAGCCCGGCCACTGCCCACCGCCCGTCAGCCCTTCCGCCTCACTCAGCCGCGCGGTGTAGGGGGACGGACACCGGCCATGGATCCGACAGCCGGCAAGGAGCTCGCCCTGGTAAGGGGACTAGGGGTTCCGGACCCCACATCCCTGGCGACCCTGAGATCTAGGAAGGCCAGATCCCTGCCTTCTGGACCTTATCTCCCCGCAAATCGGACCCTTCGTACGGGCCCAGGAGTCCCAACCTTGGGCCTCCCGGTCCCTGCCCCGGTGCAGTGGCTGGTACCTTTTAAGGATGGGGGGCGTCTCTGAGCTCATCTCCGGGAGGGGACAGAGACAGACTCCGTGAGCCTGGACTCTGGGACGTTCTCAGATACCATTCCATCCTCTCAGGGCCGGGCAGGAAGGTGCCCCCGGCGCCGAGGGGACTCCCCTAGCCCGGGACCCCGCCCCGAGTCTCTCTGAGTGTGGCCGGGAAGGGGGAATGGTGCTAGAAGCCCCGGCCTGAGTCGGTGCGGGGAGAGTGGGGGCCGTCCAGGGGCTCGTTCCCCCGTGGCGCCCTGAGCCCGACTCCGCGTCCAGGCGCCGCTGCAAAACTGGGGAGAGGAGACCGAGGACGGAGCCGTGTACGGCGTCTCCCTGCGTCGGCAGCTCAGTCAACGCTTGAGCCCGGGGCCCGGGTCGGGGGGCAGCCAGGTGAGACCGGGGTTGGAGGGTGGAGCCGGGCCGGGAGGCGACCAGGTGAGGGCGGGGCGGAGTGGAGGAGCCCAGAGGTAAAGAGGCGTGCGCGCAGCCGGGGGGCGGAGCTGAGCCCAGAGGGAAGGGCGGGGCTTACACGAGCCGGGGTTAGGGTAGAAAAGCGTCCGGGGACCGCCAGGTGAATGGGGTTGGTGAGTGTGGCTGCGGTTCCATAATGGAACCTGGGGGCTAAACTGGACAGCAGAATCTAGGTCGGCCAGGTTTAGTGGGGCGGAGCCGGAGGGGAGGGGTGGTCTTTAGAAGCAACCGGGTGAGAGCTGACTGGGGTGGAGGGCTGAGACCGGAGACCGGAGACCGGAAACACCGGCGAAGCGCGGCTGGAGAGCTGGGAGCAGCCTGGGAGGGACGAGGGAATGAGGGCACGGGCGGTGCCTGGGGGGACGACCGTGTCCAAGGTGGACTGCGAGGGTCACTTGAGTGTGGAGCAGAATCATGAATCCAGGAGGCGGGGTTCGGAGAAATGATCAAGATCCGACGCAAGAGCGGTACTTAACGGTGGGCGTGATTGGAAAAAGGGGTGTTCTGGGGACCACTCCTTGTATCTCTTTGCCTCCCCTTGCTCTGCAGGCCCCCAGCCCCGTGGCGGGTGCCTTCCTCCATTACCGTACGAGCAAGGTGCGGGCGCTGAGGGCGGCGAAGCTGGAGCGGCTAGTGCGGGAATTGGTGTCTGGGGACCACGAGCAGGACCCAGGCTTCGTGCCTGCCTTCCTGGCCACGCACAGGGCTTTCGTGTCCACCGCCCGTGTGCTGGGCCTTCTCCTGCCACCACCGCCACCGCCCCTGCCTCCAGGGTCAGTACCGACGGGAAACCTCCGAGTTCCCATCCCGACTCTCACCTGGGTACTCATGCGGCATTCCCTCCCCATAAGCGCCCCCTAGCCTCCCTCTTCACCTGATGGGAGAGTTGCTTTTCCCAGGACAGGGATCAAGAAGACCGAAGGAGAAGGTCTGCTTATCAACAAGAATTTAAGGTTGGTCTCCCATAGGTGAGGGTGGGAGTCCTAGAGGGCCAACGTTCTGTCTGAGGTGTAGGGGCTCCTGAGATCCAGAGCTCCTGGCTGGTCTCTGAGGCCCCCCACTCCGGCCAGGGCTGTGGTGTCGGTGCTGGGCTCCTGGCTGCGGGATCACCCTCAGGATTTCCGGGATCCCCCTGTCCACTCGGACCTAGGCAGTGTCTGCACCTTTCTGGGCTGGGCGGCCCCAGCAGGGCCCGAGGCCCAGGAGGCAGAGAAGCTGCTGGGAGATTTCCTGGAGGAGACTGAGCGAAAGCAGGAAGAGGAGGAGAAGCCTGAGGCACAGACAGGTGAGGGGCGCGGGGTCCCAGAGCAGAACTTTTCCTGCATCATCTGTCCCCCGGCGGCCTTTTCCTCTCACAGAGTGACAAGTCTTGGGCAAAGTTCTTAACCCCACCTGAGCCTGAGTTTCCCCACCTGTATAATGGGAGGATTGACCCTTTGCCTAACATATTAGCTTTTGTCTAGCACTTTCCCCTACACCTCCATTCTACCTACAAAAATACTCTGCCATTGGGTGAGGGTGCCCTTTGTTTCTTGTTACAACTCATTCCTTTGCTACTTACCTTAGGAGCCAAGAGATCTGGGTTCAAACCCCAGTTCCACCATTTGCTGACAGTGTGACCTTGGATGAGTCACTTTGCTCTCTGAGCCTCTGTTTCCTTATCTGTGAAATGGGGGTGATGACATTATTTCCCTCATTGACCTCTTTATTCACTCAACAAATAGCTGCTGGCTCTTGGCATATAACTGGACAGGGGCCCCCAGTTTCCTGGGGAAGACAACAGTAAACAAGTGAATAAGTAAACATTGAGGGCTTGGCAAATAGTATTATTTTCATCATTGCTATCACTGATTCTTCCTTATTAGAATCTACCACTTAAAGTGAAAAGACATAAGAAACCATATTGATATTTTCTTGTAGAATACAGTATCAGCAAACTATCTGGTCTTCTTTTATTTTAAGATTTTTTTTTTTAATTTAACAGAGAGAGACAGTGAGAGAGGGAACACAAGCAGAGGGAGTGGCAGAGGGAGAGGGAGAAGTAGGCTCCCCCTCTGAGGAGGGAGCCTGATGCAGGGCTGGTCCCAGGACCCTGAGAGCCAAAGGCAGACACTTAACGACTGAGTCACCCAAGCACCCTAGATGATCCTTTTTTTTTTTTAAAGATTTTATTTATTTATTTGACAGAGAGAGATCACAAATAGGCAGAGAGGGAGGCAGAGAAAGAGGGAGAAGCAGGGTCCTTGCTGAGCAGAGAGGCTGATGTGAGACTCGATCCCAGGACCCTAAGGTTTAACCCTTTAAGCCACCTAGGCATCCCTCCTAGATGATCCTTTATAGAGTTCGCCAACCCTGCTGTAGAGAGCTTTTGGAGAGAGGGGAAAATATCTATATACTTCATTCAGGTCTTCATTCAACTTGTCCCTTTTTCTGATCTCCAAGCAAATATGTCTTCCCACTCTGCATCCTTGCCTGCCTTATTTTTCTGCATGGCACTCATTGGCCTTGTCCCTAACTCTGTCCCCAGGGACAGAAACAACCAAGATTTGTTGATTGAATAATTGCATCCTGCTTATAAGGTATCACTTTCATCCATCTGTGTTTGACCTGATCCTGATCTCAGAAGCATCTAAATCCCTAATCCCCCTCCTTTAATCCTCAGCTTAAAGTAGCCAAGTTCCTCCCTGCTTTACAAAGTAGCAGCCACTTCTTTTTCCCTGGTGACAAAATCTCAATTATTTATAAATATTTCATCCCTCTGTCTTCCCCCTTGGTTTTTAAGTGTCTTTCTTCCTCTGCCTGCAGGATTTCACCAGCTGATCCAAGTCGCTAGAGCTACACAGTCCAGTGGGGTAGCTGCTATCCACATGTTATTGAAATTGAACTTAAAATAAAAATGTCAGTTCTTTGGTACATTTCTAGTGTTTGCCACATTTTCAGTGTTCAGTAGCCACATTGGACAGCATGGGTAGAAAATATCTCCACCATTGCAGAAAATTCTATCAAAAGTACCACCCTAGGGGCACCTGGGTGGCTCAGTTGGTTGGGCAACTGCCTTCGGCTCGAGTCATGATCCTGGAGACCCGGGATCGAGCCCCATATCGGGCTCCCTGTTCGGCGGGAAGCCTGCTTCTCCCTCTCAGTCCCTCTGCTTGTGTTCCCTCTCTTGCTGTGTTTCTCTCTGTCAAATAAATAAATAAAATCTTAAAAAAAAAAAGTACCACCCTAGGGTATGAGTTCTTGAGGTCAGAAGAGTACAACATTCATTGGACACCTATGGTGTGCCCTGCTCTGGGATGTACTTTATTTTAACATCTTTATTTTGGGATTACTTTTTACTATGAAAAATTGCAGACATAGGAAAGTAGAGAGAATAGTATAAAGAACACTCAGAATCCATTGCTCGGGGGCACCTGGGTGGCTCAGTCATTAAGCATCTGCCCTCAGCTCAGGTCATGATCCTGGAGTGCCAGGATCAAGTCCCACATTGGGCTCCCAGTCTCCTTCTCCCTCTGACCTCCCCTCTAATGCTGTCTCTCACTCACTCTGTCTCTCTCAAATAAATAAATAAATAAATAAATAAATAAATAAATAAATAATATTTGAAAAAATGTTACCCAGTCCTGGAGCACCTGGGTGGCTCAGTCAGTTAAGCGTCCAACTCTTGATTTTGGCTCAGGTCATGATCTCAGGGTCATGAAAATGAGCCCCGAGTCAGGCTCCACACACTGGGTGTGGAGCCTGCTTAAGATTTTCTCTCTCCGTTTCCCTCTCCCTCTGCCCCTCTCTCCCTTGCCCTCTCTCAAAAACAAAACAACGAAAAACAAACAAACAAAAAGCCCCAGTCCAGATTCAAATCCCTCCATTGTCCCTAAATTGTCTTTAAAAAAAAATTATTTACTTGACTTTTAGTATGTATAATCTCTGATTTTTTCTTTATTTTTTTTATTTTTTTAAATTTTATTTATTTGACAGAGAGAAACACAGCCAGAGAGGGAACACAAGCAGGGGGAGTGAGAAAGGGAGAAGCAGGCTTCCTGCCAAGCAGGGAGCCCGATGTGGGAATCGATCCCGGGTCTCCGGGATCATGACCTGAGCCGAAGGCAGTCGCTTAACCAACTGAGCCACTCAGATGCCCCTATTTTTTTTTATTTTTAAAAAGATTTTATTTATTTGACAGAGAGAGAGATGCAGCGTGAGAGGGAACACAAGCAGGGGAGTGGGAGAGGGAGAAGCAGGCTTCCCACCAAACAGAGACAAAGCACAAGCAGGGGAACAGCAGGCAGAAGGAGAGGGAGAAGCAGGCTCCCCAGTGGGGAGCCCGATGTGGGGCTCGATTCCAGAACCCTGGGATCATGACCCGAGTCGAAGGCAGATGCTTCACAACTGAGCCACCCATGCACCCTTAATTGTCTTTTTTTTTTTTTTACAGTCATTTCTTCAAAATCTAAACACCTATTCAAGGCATTTGGTCCTTCATTTCTTACGTCTCTTTTATTCTATGATAATCTCCCTTTGCCTTTTTTAAATGTCATTGGGGGGGGATGGGTTATTTGCCCTGAGGAGTGTCTCACCTTCTCCAAATACCTGCTTGCTATCTCATGGTCACATGTAGCATGTTCCTCTATCCCCACATCTGCCGTAAGGTCTGCAGATTCGATTAGCTGAAGTGCAATTTTTTTCCAATGCCAACTTTTTCAAGCTAGTATTTTGCAGTTCCATCTATCCTAACTTCAAATGAAACTCAGGTAATTAAGTGCACTTACAAATATAACTTAAAAATAATAATAGGGTTCCATAACTATAATATGAAGGAGAAATAAAGTGAAAGCAGTTTACACAATAATAAACTATGCTTATTGCCATGTCTTACTAGGATACATGATGAAGTCGTCCAGAGCCTTTGTCTCTTGTAGATCACGGTGAATGTGACAGCCACAAACACCAAGTATTACGGGGGAGAGCACTGGCTGCACAGGTGTGAGAGCATAAACACCGGTGGCCTCAGATTTCTAGAATGGTGAACAACACTCGTAATTTCCAAACGAAATAGAGCTCAGACTCTGGCAGTCTTTGCATTCCGGGAGCCAAACTAATGAGTGTTTATGAGCAAGATAACTTTGTTCTAGGTGCAGATTATTGTAAACAGATTTTCCAAGGACACAAATGTCTTGGAGGGACACCTGCAGGCTGAGCTGCACAAATTCACTGTGCAGGTCGGCCCCCTTGTGGCAGATTTCAACTTCAAAATGTCTCCCAGGGGGTGCCACTACAGTATCGCACTAGGGAAAAATCATTTCTTTTTACTGAGTACTTTATAGCTGTTTAGTATGGATGATGATCTGATTTTTTTATTTTTTTATTTTTAAAAGGATTTTATTTATTTATTTGACAGAGAGATGCAGCAACAGAGGGAACACAGCAGGGGGAGTGGGAGAGGGAGAAGCAGGCTTCCCGCCAAACAGGGAGCCCGATGCAGGGCTCAATCCCAGGACCCTGGGATCATGACCTGAGCGGAAGACAGATGCTTAATGACTGAGCCACCCAGGCACCCCTCTGATTTTTGAAATCCAGATGAATAAATAAGGCACATGGTGGTTAAAAAGAGTTTGCTTTAGTTCACATAGTAAGCCTGGGTTACAACTTTGGATTTGAACTTGGGACTGGCAATAGCCTTCCCTTATCTAAAAATTTACACCACCTCCCACCACAAGAATAGAGCAGATAGATCTTAATTTAATATCGGTTCAAAACCCAAAACACATCTCTTTTCTACTCTAGCCTGTAAGCACCTGGCTTCAAATCCCTGCCCTGCTGTTTCCTGTAGGTTTGCCTTAGGGCAGACTGTTCCTGTCTCAGTTTCCCCATCCATGGGTGGTGGATAATAATACTTCCCTCATTGGGTTAGTGTGCTAAATCACGTAGAGTGGATTATCACCTTAGGTGCTAAATGACTCTGACACCCTTACAATACCCAGAGAGGGGCGCCTGGGTGGCTCAGTTGGTTAAGCGACTGCCTTCTGCTCAGGTCATGATCGTGGAGACCGGGAATCGAGTCCCACATCGGGTTCCTTGCTCGTCGGGAAGCCTGCTTCTCCCTCTCTCACTCCCTCTGTTTGTGTTCCCTCTCTGACTGTGTTTCTCTCTGTCAAATAAATAAACAAAATCTTAAAAAAAAAAAAATACCCAGAGAGGTTTCCATTCTGGAAATTAGGAAAGTGAGGCTCAGAGACACTAAGGAACTAGTTCAAGTTCACACAGCCAGTCCTGGATTCAAACTTGAGAGTTTTTAACCCCCACTAATACTTCCTCAGAACCTCCTGGAGCCGTCCAGACCCCCCACCCAGACTCCCCCGAAGGCTGCTCAGAAGAGGAGGAAGGACTGGTGCGGGAAGGCCCTGCGCTCCTAGACTTCAGTGTAGATGACCTGGCTGAACAGCTCACGTTGCTGGACGCGGTGAGCACCCGGGCGGGGCGCGGTTGCGGGGCATTTTGGGTTGAGCACAGATCCTACCCACCTACCTACCCACTCACCCACCCTCCCCACCTCCCTCCACCCAGGAGCTATTTTCACGCGTAAGGCCCTGTGAGTGCCTGGGCTCCGTGTGGTCACAGCGGGACCGTCCAGGGGCCGTGAGTACTGCCCCCACCGTGCGCGCCACTGTGACCCAGTTCAATATGGTGATCGGTTGCGTGCTGGGCTCGGTGCTGGGAGAGCAGGGCCTAGCCGCCCCACAGAGGGCGCAGCGGCTGGAAAAGTGGATCTGCGTGGCCCAGGTGCGCCTCTGGGAAGGGGACATGGGGGCGGGCATGGGGGTGGGGACGAGGCCTGGTGAGAAGCAGGGGAAGGGAGGTGGAAGGCAGAAGACAAGGGTCTGGGAATGAGGGGACGGTTGGGGTTAGGAGATGCCCCTAAGGGAAAGCCTAGGAGGGGCCCAGGGCTGGGGGCCAGGGCTACTGAGGGACACTGGGTAGGTCTAGGGATAAGAGATGGGATGGGGGCTGGTTAAGGAGGAACCAATGCCCAGAGAAGGGGGCGGAGGTGGGGACAGGTCAACACCCTCACAGGCTGAAGAGGAAAAGAAACGGGCAGGCGGGAGAGTGGGGGAGTGGTAAGGGAGGAAGGGAAGGAGGTAGATGGTTGATACCCAGGGTGAAACATAAGTTTGGGGAGGAGAGGTCTGGGTCCAGGAGAAATACTTTGGGGACGTCTAGGGCCCAGGGAGAAGTAAGGAGTGGGGACAAAGGTGAGAGGTAGGTAATGGAGGGGCGGCTGGGGCTCCAGGTGAGGCCGAGGGGAGGTGCTGAAGGGAAAGGCTGACCCCTAGGAGCTTGTCGGCCAGTCCGCCAGTCCCTAGGAGTCTGAAAGGGGGGTCAGAAGTCTTGGTTCAAAGGTGAATCATAGGTGCAGGGGTCAGGTGTGGGGTGTCACCGGTTCCCCCACACCCACTCCCCGCAGCGCTGCCGGGACCTGCGGAACTTCTCCTCGCTGCGCGCCATACTGTCCGCCCTGCAGTCTAACCCCATATACCGGCTCAAGCACAGCTGGGGCGCGGTCAGCAGGTGAGGGGGGAGGGGAGCTGGGGCACCATCAGCATGTGGGAGGTGGGGAGGAGGGGGCCTGTCACTGAGGCGGAATGTCCTCCCCAGTGCAGCTCTACCTTCCCAGCCACTGACCCCTGGCCCCTCTCCTGACACCCCCCCCCCCCAGGGAACGGTTATCCATTTTCAGAAAACTTTCGCAGATTTTCTCCGATGAGAACAACCACCTCAGTAGTAGAGAGATTCTTTCTCAGGTAAAGATGGGTGTGGACACACACACACACACACACACACACCCGCCCAGGATCCCAGGCCCAAAAAGGGGAAAAGGAGACCTGGGGCCCGGTTCCACTTGTCATTGTGAGAGCATTCCGTGTCCTTTCACTACTGCGCAGCAATGACCTTCCCCCTGTTTTACTGCCTCTGCCGCCCTCATGAGAGCTCACACCCAGTGGCTGCCTTATTTATTCATTCAACAAATACCAGAAGTTACGCACACAAGGTCACTTTTGGCCAGAGTCACAGCAAAGAGTAATGTATAAAAAATTTTTTTAAATTAAAAAATCGCACTAGGACTTGACTTTCACAAGCAAAACAGAATTGTCTGCCCACAAGTCTGACTTAATCTAGGCAAGATTGAGACTTGAATAGTAATAAGTTGCTGGTTCTTAGGGTGAATCTGGAATAGATGGAATGTGAAGGCTGTTCCTTCGGCCCAGAACATTCTTCACATTCACCTTCTGCAGGGCTCGCTCTGCTTGCTCCTTGATTGCCCTTACCCCTGCCTGCTGCACAGGGAGCTTGGTTGTTGCTGTCTCTCCCTGGCTGATGCCTGCTCTGGGAGGCCGGGATTCGTGTCTCTTGCTCACTGCTGCCTCCCCAGCGCGCAGAACAGTGCCTGGCCCAGGGCAGCTGTTCAGTAAATACCTGTGAATGAATGGATGTCTCAAATACGGATAAGAGGCCAAGGAACAGGGAGCTCTGGGTTCCTGCCCTGGGGGTGGGGGTTTCAGGCCATAAATAGGGAGACGCACTGCACATTAATAACAGCCTAGCAATTACATAATTAATTACCACACAGAGCGATGCTGCAGAGACAAGGTACAGGACATTTCTGGGGATGGGTGACAGGCCTATGCCTTGGATTCGGCCTTTATAAGCCGTTGGTGGTTGTTGAAAGCAAAACAGGTGTACGGCTGGGTCCTCACAGGCATCTTCCCTGAAGGAAGGGTCAGAGAGAACCCAAGACTGCTCAGTTCTTCCCTCTCCCCCAGGAGGAGGCCTCTGAGGGGCCCCAGAAGGAGGACATCCTCCCAGGAAGCCTGCCCCCAGTGAGTGAGGTGGTTTGGGATGGGGGCCAAGCAGGAGCCTCACGGAATGGGGTGGTACGTGTTGGGGTCAGGGATGGCTGAGAGTGACTGAATTTCTGGGGACCACAGAAACTGCCCCCGGGCCCTGTCCCCTACCTTGGCACCTTTCTCACGGACCTGGTTATGCTGGACACAGCCCTGCCGGACATGCTGGAGGTCTGACCCCTGACTCTCGACTCCTGACCCCAGCCCCACCTACCGTCAGCACAGTGGGCCTCCTGACATTCCACCCTTGACCCTGCCCGCACTCCCTACCCCAGCCCCCTTAGTGCAGTGGGGCTCCTGACATCCCAACCCCTGACCTTGACCTTTAATTCTGGAGGCTCTGTTCAGACAAAGTTTGCCTCCAGGGGGATCTCATCAACTTTGAGAAGAGGAGGAAGGTGAGTGACACTGGGGTGTGTGTGTGTGGGGGGGTGGACAGGCTGGGGGTGGGGGCAGGGCAGGTTCTGAGAGGTCACCCCCTCAGGAGTGGGAGATCCTGGCCCACATCCAGCAGCTGCAGAGACGGTGTGCGAGCTATTGCCTGAGTCCCCGCACCCCAGTCCTGGCTGCCCTGCGTGCCCAGCGCCAGCTCAGTGAGGAGCAGAGGTGACTCCCCCCAATCCCCGGGCAAGCCCAGCTGCCACCCTGGCTGATTCTGGATGGCACACTAGACCTACTTACCCCATGTACCTCTCCAATTCCTCAGACCCCCTCCTGACCCCTGACTCCCCTCATCCTATGACCTTGCATTTTCTCCAGCCCAGTGAGGCCCCCAGCTCAACTCTGACCTCATATTCTGACCCCTTCTGACTTTCTGACTTTAAACTTTAATGTACAGCTGGCCATTCCACTCACCCGTCCCATCTGTTCTCTTTCCCACCTTCTGACCCTGTCTGACCTATGACCCCATTGGGAACCCCAATCTGAATCTCTGAGCCCGATCATTTTCCCCCAGTTCAAAATAACTGACTCCAACTTTGATGTGTAATTGACTATACAACTCAAGTATCCCCTTTGGTTCTTTTCATTCTGTTGAATCCATTACCCTAATCATTGACCCCAATGATTACTTGACCTTGAACTCTATCTTTGACCAAATATCTCTCCTCAATCCCACTCTTCAAATCCCTGTATGACCTGCCAACCAAGCCATCACATGTCATCCCTAATAAGACCCTGATGCCATAATTTGCCCATTTGCTATCCTGATCCCGGCATTTGGTGCCCAACCCCCGCTCCCCCCCACACACACACCACAGTGCAGATCCCAACTGATTCTAGCTTTCTTCTCATTCCTTGCCACTTCCTGGACCCAACCCACCCCAATGTGCACCCTGACTCCTCAGCTACCGAGTCTCCCGTGTCATTGAGCCACCTGCTGCATCCTGCCCCAGCTCCCCACGCATCCGGCGGCGAATCAGCCTCACGAAGCGCCTCAGTGCGTGAGTCTTGGGGTGTGCCTGGGGAGTGTTGTGGGCAGAGATGGGAAGCTGCTCCTGGGGCCGAGTCCAAGGCTCATCCTTGTCCCTTGTGTCTGTCTTTAGAAAGCTGTCCCGAGAGAGGGGCTCATCCCCTGGTGGGGGTCCTGGGGACCCATCATCCCCTACCTCCAGGTGAGCATCCCAGTTAGTGAAAGGTCTGGAGATGGCAGGGTTGGAGGTCAGGGCAGCCACTCGACCTCAGGCTCTGCCTCTCCCGCAGTCTGTCCCCAGGGTCCCCCCCATCTAGTCCTCAAACCAGAGACCCTCCTCCTGGCAGTCCCCCGGCCTCTCCAGGGCCCCAGAGCCCCAACAGCAAGGTACTGGCCTGCCTGTGTGCATTGCAGGGCTGTGTGTGTGTGTGTGTGTGTGTGCGCGCGTGCGTGTGCGCGTGTGCGTGGTGTACATGGGATTTCACGTCAAGCATATATATGAGAGTCTGTACGCATGCTTGGCTGAGTACTCTGGGTACCTGTCCAGGAGACCATGTGCCTCCCATGGCCCTGTCTGGGGGACTGTCCCTCAATCTGGCTTATGTCCAGATCTGGATGAATCGGCTCACCCACTAGGCTCTCCAGGGTGTGATTGTACTTTTGCAAGGATGTGTGTGTCCCCAGGAATTCATGGACTTGTGGATGTAGGGCAGTTACAAGCATGCATGTGTACTTTCTGCTGTCTGTGCATGCAGGATTTCTTATGTGTAAACACAGCTTTGTGCCATGTTTACGGGTCACTTGTAAATTTGTTTTCGTCACAGGGCATGAAGCTCTGTATGTGATGGGATTGCATAGATGCAGGCTTGTGAGTGCACTCTAATTGCTTGTCCCCAGCCTCCATTTGTGTAGGGGGACATGTAACTCCCCTATCACTCAGCCCCCACCCCCACTGCCTACAGCTGCCCTTGAGCCTGGACATGCCGGGCCCGCGGCCCTCGGCTTTGCCCCTGAGCAGCTCTCACATCTCCATACCGGGGCAGCCGGGATCGGAGGCTCGAGTCATCCGCGTCAGCATTGACAATGACCATGGGAACCTGTATCGGAGCATCTTGGTGAGGGAGGAGTGGAGCCAGGAAGCTGCTGGGGCAGCCCTACCCACTGGGGCCTGGCTGTCACACCTCACCATCCACTGTCTTTTCCCAGCTCACTAGTCAGGACAAGGCCCGCACCGTGGTGCAGCGAGCCTTGGAAAAGCACAATGTGGGTCAGCCCTGGGCCCGGGACTACCAGCTCTTCCAAGTCCTTCCTGGGGACAGAGGTAAGCGGCGACTACGTGCTGCAGGCTGTGCGGGAGGTTAGCTCGGGGGGCAGCAGACTGACCAGGGTCAAGGCTGGCCTAACAGGGCCTGGAGATGACTCTGACACAGAGGAGGGGTAAGATGAAATAGGGTAGGGGTAAGAGGCAGTAAATTACTTATGCCTCGGTTTTGTGGGGTCTTGAGGTTACCTTCACTATGTGAGAGAAGGGAGCACTAAAGGTGTCTTCTTAGGATTTATAGGGAAATGAAATTGTCCAAAGTCAAATGGGAGAGGGAAGAAAGGAATTTGGCTTAAATTTGTAAGATCATGAGAACATTCAGACTCAGCCTAGTGGTGTAGGAATCTAAAGGGGGTCTGGGCTTGAATTTTTTTTTTTTTTAAGATTTTATATTTTTTTCTTAAGATTTTGCTTATTTATTTAACAGAGAGATGACAGTTAAGCAGAGAGGCAGGCAGAGAGAGGAGGAAGCAGACTCCCTGCTGAGCAGAGAGCCCAATGTGGGCCTCGATCCCAGAACCCTGAGATCATGACCCGAGCCGAAGGCAGAGGCTTAACCCACTGAGTCACCTAAGCACCCTGGGGTTGAATTTGTGATGTCTGGGAAGCTTGTCCCAGCTCAGCATGGGGACCCTGAAGTTATCTGAACTTGGCATGGGGGAGGGTCACATGGTATTGAAATTCAGGGTAGGGGAGCACAGTGTCATTCAATACAGACACAGGTAGAAGGTCGCCCAGTTCTCAAGGAGAGGCAAGAGAGTGACATGCTAAAGAACATGACATGAGGTTGTTTGGACATTAAGAAGGAATAGAGGAAGCTGTTCGGCCTTGGCTGTCAAGGGTGAGGGCCACAGATCGTATAGGGGGAATGCAGGAAGTCAGAAGTTGTCCAAGTTCATGGTGAGAGCAGCATGAACTTGGCTAGGAACTTGGGAACTGGCTGGAGGGAAGGGTGGGTGAGCAGGAAGTCATTTGGGATGGGTGACCTGAGTTTGTCCCACCTTGAAGTATGGGTTGTCCAGACTCCAGAGGGAAATAGCAGGAGGTTGCCCGGCCATGAGGTGGGAGAGAAATGAGGTTGTGCTGGCCTTGACCATAATGTCTGCCCTGTCCAGAGCTCCTGATTCCTGACAACGCCAATGTCTTCTATGCAATGAGTCCAGCTGCCCCTGGAGACTTTGTGCTGCGGCGGAAGGAGGGGGCCTGGCCCACAACCACAGTCTCCTCAGCCTGAGGGGGCCCCCTTCTCCCTCTAGGTCACAGGCCCCAGAGGCAGCTTGGGGCCTATCTTCTGTCACCATGGAAGTGGAGAGGGGGTTCCTCTCCCAGAGAAGTCCCATTCTCCAGTAAAGCCCATTGTGTTCTGTACCCCATGACCCCCCATCTCCAACTTTAGCCCATTGGACACAATCTCTCTGACCCTCTAGGCACCATATCCTTATTCCAGAGCCATAAACCCACGGGTGGCCAGGTGAAAAGCTTCATCCCATAAACAAAGAAGGCTAGTAGGGTGCTGGGGTGGGGGAGGGGAGCAAGACCCTTCCCCAAAGAAATCTTGTAACTGGTGGAGACACATCAAAATTGACAGAAGTGGGTGAAAAAAGTAACCAAAGTTATGAAACAGATATGTCTTGTCTGTTCTGAGCCTGGGCCTCATGTTCTCTACCATGATAGAAATTAAAAAACAAAAAACAAAAACAAAAAAATCCAAGAGCCTTATGAAAGGATTTGGATGAGACATGACCAGATTGGGGGGGGGGGGGAAGAGGACGCCTATCACACACACAGAGGTTGGGCCTGCCCAGCATTTGAGGGGTGGTATCCTCCATTTCTGCCACGTATATGGGAGAGTGAAGAAATGGAAATCCACTAGGATCAGAAACAAATACCATCATCACCCATAAGTCAACAAGGATGCCGAGAGGAAAGTAGAGGGGTGCACCTGTACTGGGGGAGGGAGAGGAGACAGAGAAGGCAGAGACAAAGGGAGCAGTAGGGCCATCTGAGACCCGGTCACAGCTGTCAACAACCACCATCATAACAATAATGTGTTCACTGAGGAACTTCTCTGAACGTCAACTAGGGGCTTTATCTCTCACTGTTAATGAGGGTTCTTTGTGCTTGGAGTGCTCAAAAACCCAGTCCAAACAGATAGGCAAAAAAGGAAACTAATGGCTGGGGTGAATGAAAAGTTCGGTGGGTCGAACTTTCCACAATTGGATCCAGGGACGCAAAAGATGTCATCGTCAGGATTTTGTTGCTGTCTCTGGGCTCTGATTTGTTCTGAGAATGAAACATCTACCCCTCCACCCCGCACCCAGCCAAATCCAATCGCCCTCTGCCGCAACAGAACAATCCCTGATTTTTAGCTGGTCACCCAAAGTAGAAAACACATTTCCAGTCTCCCTTGCGGCAAAATGTGGTCATGTGACTAGGTCTTGACCAATGGGATGTCGGCAAATTCTTTCCCCCTCCTAGTAAGTTAGGGCAAAGTCCCAGGATGGAGGCTCATTGGATCCATTTGGGTCACATGCCCACCCCCAACCAATCACAGTACTCCAGGGAATGAAGCGTTCTCGCTGGCTAGTCTAGGGAGGGCATGTGCCAATATCCAGCTCTGCTCCCGGCAGTACCCTAGTGGTGGTGTTTACCCTAGTTTGAGAAGCTCAGCCCAAGCAAATAGGTTTCACCGTGTGTAGCTATAATTACATTAAGTGAACTGGACATTCCTCATAAAATAAAATCCCCAGAGGCGCCTGGGTGGCTCGGTTAGGCAACTGCCTTCCACTCAGGTCCTGCTCCCGGAGCCCGGGGATAGAATCCCACATTGGACTCCGGCTCCGCGGGGAGTTTGCTTCTGACTCTGACCTTCTCATCCCTTCTCTTACTCACTCGCTTTCTCTCTTTATCTCTTAAATAAAATCTTTAAAATTTCAACAATTACAAAAAAAGTCCCTTGGGGCGCCTGGGTGGCTCAGTTGGTTAAGCGACTGCCTTCGGCTCAGGTCATGATCTCGGAGCCCCGGGATCGAGACCCGCATCCGGGTCTCTGCTCGGCAGGAAGCCTGCTTCTCCCTCTCTCACTCCCCCTACTTGTGTTCCCCCTCTGGCTGTGTTTCTCTCTGTCAAATAAATAAAATCTTAAAAAAAAAAAAGTCCCAAGAGTAAAAAAACTGTTTTCCGGGCGCTTGGGTGGCTCAGTACGTTAAACCCTCTGCCTTCGGCTCAGGTCTTGATCTCAGGGTCCTGGGATTGAGGTCCGGTGGGGCTCTCTGCTCAGCAGGGAGCCTGCTTCCTCTTCTCTTTCTGCCTGCCTCTCTGCCTGCTTGTGATCTCTCTCTCTGTCAAATAAATAAATAAAATCTTTTTTAAAAAACTGTTTTCCAAAAAAATCACAAATTTCAACATCTAGAATATATGTTGTTTTATTACAGGGTCATACGGTACATACTCTCTGGCCACACTGCGTCATACCGAGCAAACACTTAACTCCTAGACGCTATTATGATTATTTATTCCTACCCAGACTGGGGAGAGATGTTGATTAGCACGATAATACCAGTATTTTACATTTTTGGAATGTTTGCTATGTGCCACGCCTGGTTTTAACAGATGAGAAGGCTGGAGCTCAGATCAGTCACCTGTCCAGGGTCACAGAGTAAGAAAGTGTGTCCACCGCAGAAACCGGCACAGTGCCTAACCCCCAAGTGGCTGCCCCCCCGCCCCGGTCACAGGGCTCCTGCCGCCTCAGGCCGCACCAGCAGGGCGGTCTCCTTCCGCTTATCTCAGCTCTGGCTGAGTATGGTCCCGCCCCCTCGGGGGCGCTGCCACTTGGAGGCGCCTGGCCGGGAAGGGCCTGGTCAGCTGTGTCCGGCGGAGGCAGCTGCTGACCCAGCTGTGGATTGTGCCAGCGGCGGAAGGGGAGCAGGGGCCCTGGGCCCCCCGTCGCGGGGGTGGGTTGCCTCATGGATCACCTCTGGGCACACCTCTGGCCTGGAGTCGGCTCTCTCTGTCTCTTGCTCGCTGGGGCCGCCTGGGCTTCCCCACCCAAACCCCTGGACTCCAAGTTTGAAAGTAAAGGTAAGGGTGAACTGGTGTGGGACCCCCTACTAGGTCCTGGGGGGGGGGGCAATGCTCAGGCCTGAACTTATAGCCTGGGTCCTGGTTTCTGAACCTCTTAGACTGGGACCCGGTGTAGCATGATGGGGTCTAAGACTCCAGACTGGGTTTGGAGGGGGACCTAGGACATAATACATTTTATTTTTTCAGGGGGCCCTGGGACATAATACATCCTAATGGGGCAGAGGTGGTGCTGAGTCTAGGCCTCGACGTCCAGAGTCCCTGAGGAGAGGGGACCTAGCCGACCCTTCCCTGAGGGAGGGAAGACAAAGCCGGGGTCGAGGCAAAGGGGCCGGGCGGCGGGCGACTGTAAACATGGTTTGTACGCGGGCGCCAGATCCCCGGCCCGCGGGGTGAGGGAAGAGGCGGGGGAGGGGCTCACAGTTGGCGTTATCGGGCCGCCGGCAGCCTGCCGGAGCCGATAGGGGAGCCCGCCACCTCCGCACACATCCAGGGGCACGCCTGGCCTGGCCTGGGGCGGGGCCCGCAGCGGGAGGCGGAGGCCGGGCAAACCACGCGCGGTCCAGGGCGTTGTAGGGTGGACGGGGTTGTGTGTGGGAACGCTAAGGCAAGCAACTTGTGCTTGGGAGTTCGAGGGGCACCACCTCTGAGGACCCTTCGAGGGGCCGCGCTTGGGGTGGAGAGCGAGGCGGGGCTTTTTTCTTATCGGTTCGCACAGGCGGCTGGAGGGAGGGGGACGACGCGGTGGCCCGAAGACTGGGCTCCGCCGACCCCCTTCCCTTGTTCCCACCCGTAGCGGCCTTGCTGGCTGCCCGCGGGCCCGAAGAGCTTCTGTGCTTCACCGAACGGTTGGAGGACTTGGTGTGTTTCTGGGAGGAAGCAGCAAGCGCCGGGGTCGGCCCCAACAACTACAGCTTCTTCTACCAGCTCGAGTGAGTGCAGCGGGGCAGGGGAAGCGCCCCCACGCTCTGAGGAGGGGGCGGGCGGACACACTTTGGGATGTCTGCTGGGGTCAGGGGCCGGGTGGCACCTACCCACGTGGTCACTGGTGGGAAGCCCGCGGGGTCCGGGCTGACAACGCCCCCATGGTGGCTGGGGTTGGAACACTCCCGCGATCTCTGGTGGAGAGCAATCCCAAACTGTAAGGCAGGGACAGCACCCCTCCGATGAGACTAACCGTCGCGTGCGTCGGGGCTGGGACACCCTTTGGTGGTCGTGACCAAAATGCGCCCGCGGTCGAGGCAAACTGTCACACCCACACACCCCAACTTGCTCCTTTGCCTCTCTGGCCCCTCGGCGCCCAGGGGTGAGCCATGGAAGCCATGCAGCCTGCACCAAGCGCCCACGGCTCGGGGCGCTGTGCGTTTCTGGTGCTCGCTGCCTACCGCCGACACTTCGAGCTTCGTGCCCTTAGAGCTGCGCGTCACAGCGGTATCCTCCGGCGCTCCACGCTATCGCCGTATCATCCACATCAACGAAGTGGGTAAGTGCGCAGAGAATGAGGACCTTGTCCAGTGAGGGACTCTCGCTCACCGACCATCTGATCAACCCCTCTCCGCAGTGCTCCTGGATCCTCCGGCGGGGTTGCGGGCGCGGCGGGCCGACGAGGGCGGCCACGTGGTACTGCGTTGGCTCCCGCCTCCTGAGGCCCCGGTGGCCAGCCTCATCCGCTACGAAGTGAACATCTCCTCTGGCAACGTCGCAGGCGGCGCACGGAAGGTGAGGCCGCCGGTACCCCCAGCCCTGAAGGCTCGGTGGTGGGCAGCCCCGCCTCCTCCCTCCAAATCCCGCCCAGATGGTCCCCACTGATCCCCCTGGCCTCGCCCTCCAGATCCCGCCACTGACGCCAGTCATCTCCCTCCTCCACGCCCACTGACATGTCTTCGTTCCCGGTGCCTCCCCAGCCCACCTGGACCCAATCCCACTTACCCCAGTGTCCCAAACACTAGCCCCTTCAAGGTCCCGAACCTCTAGGCTCTGGCCCCGCCCCGAAATAGCCGGAGTCCGCCCTCTGCTCTCTGGGGCCGCGTCCTGATTGGCCCCAAGTCTTCCTAGAAGAGGATTCTTGCTTTCATCGCTCTTCCTCGCGACGGCAGAGCTGGGGAGGGGTCCTTGCTTTCTCTGATTGGCTCAGTTCCGCCGCCTCATGCTTTTCTCTGCTCGCCCCGCCCCTACCGGCCACACCCCTCATCCAGGCCCCGCCCCCAGGTAGAGATCCTGGATGGCCGCACTGAGTGCGTGCTGAGCAACCTTCGGGGTGCAACGCGTTACACATTCACGGTACGCGCGCGGATGGCCGAGCCGAGCTTCGGTGGCTTCTGGAGCGCCTGGTCCCAGCCTGCGTCGCTGCTGACAGCTAGTGGTGAGGCCCCAGGTAGGGGCGTTGGAGGGGTGGGGCGGAGCATGGGGCATTCCCACCACCCTGACTTCCTCCTTGCTCCCCAGACTTGGACCCCCTCATCCTGACGCTCTCCCTCATCCTCGTGCTAATTCTGCTGCTATTGGCCGCGCTCGCCTTGCTCTCCCACCGCAGGTGAGCGCCCCATTCAGTCACCTAGCCCAGACTCCTCCCCACCCCGTTCTTTTGCTGTGGAAAGCTAGGCTCATAGACATGCAGACATTTGCCCAGGAAGACACAGTGAGGGGTCAGTGGCAGGGCTGGGGTGCAAACCAGACCGGATCTTAAGTTAAAATTCCCTGGGAACATTCACTTGGTTTTCCTTCAACCTCAGTGGCTGCTCCTTCTTGAATTCCTTTGTTTGTTCCTTTTCCCAATTTTGTCAACTTTTGTAAAAATCCCTAGATGGGCTTAATGGAAAGATTTTTTTTTTTAAATTTATTTGACAGAGAGAAACACAGCTAGAGAGGGAACACAAGCAGGGGGAGTGAGAGAGGGAGAAGCAGGCTTCCTGCCGAGCAGGTAGCCCGATGTGGGACTCGATCCCTGGTCTGCAGGATCATGACCTGAGCCGAAGGCAGTCGCTCAACCAACTGAGCCACCCAGGCACCCCTTAATGGAAAGATTTAACACCCTGAGTGCCTCCTGCTCCTGTTGCCAAGCTCCTTAAATTCCTTTTGGTAGGGCTAGCCATCCTGAGGTTTTGGAAATTCCCAGCACGTAACATGGGTTTCACACCCTCAAGCCTATGCTGTTCCTTCTGCCTGGAATGCCCTTCCTACCTTGTCTACCAAGTAGTCTCCTAGATGTCTTTCAAGGCCTTGTTTATTTACTTGGTTGGGAAATCCATAAGGAAAGCCAACTGTGTGCTAGGCACTGGGGAGAAAGTGGCAAACAAATACGTCCCTCACCTTGTGGATCTTATGGTTGAGTAAAATAACAAGGAACCAACATATTTGATTATGCATTGTGATAAGTGATACCACAGAAATAAATGGGGCATGGAGACATGACAGGATGATCAGAGAAGACTTCTGGGAAGTGACATCAGAATGGAAACCTGCAGGAAGGAAACCACATGAAAATTGAAAAGGAACAGCAAGTGCAAAGGCCCTGAAGTGGGAATGAGCTTGGAACATTGAAGCAGCTGCCAAGAAGGACTCTGTGGCTAGAGCAGAATGTGTTAGGAGAGAGTAGTGAATGATGAGGTGAAGAAGGTGACAGGGGTCAGAACATGTCAGGCCATCTGCGGGGCTGTGGGGAGGAAGTTTGAATTTTATTCTGAGTACATTGGGGAATATTATGGAAAGGAGTGAGAAGGGAATTAACATCAGTGCATATCGGAACTCCTATGCATCCTTCAAAACTATTGCAGTCACACACCTGTACAGCTTGCAGGTGCAAGCTAGAGCCTCTGTTCCTCCTCCCCTATGTACTCCTCTGCCTCCACTGTGATCAGAAGGGGCTAGGACTATCAGTGCCCCCGTGACGGCTCCTAAGTGTGTGTGGGGGGGTACTGGTGGGTATTCAGTAACACATTCAGCGTACTTGGTCCGTTTGGTTTCACCAGGGCTCTGAAGCAGAAGATCTGGCCTGGCATCCCAAGCCCTGAGAGTGAGTTTGAGGGCCTCTTCACCACCCACAAGGGTAACTTCCAGGTAGGTGGTGTGGTTGTTCCCTCAGGGCTTGGGGTTTCCCTGCTCCTCGAGCTGAACCCCAGGTGTCTGAGCAGGCTGGTGCTGTTTCCCCAGCTGTGGCTGTACCAGAATGAGGGCTGCCTTTGGTGGAGCCCCTGCACTCCCTTTGTGGAGGACTCACCTGCCCCCCTGGAAGTCCTCTCTGAGCGCTGCTGGGGGGCAACACAGGCGGTGGAGCCAGGGGCAGAGGATGAGGGACCCCTGCTGGAGCCAGTGGGCAGTGAACATACCCAGGACACCTACCTGGTGCTGGACAAGTGGTTGCTGCCCCGGACCCCACCCAGGGAGGCTCTCCCACGGCCTGATGGCGATTTGGATGTGGTAGCCATGGATAAAGACTCAGAAGCATCTTCCTACTCATCTGCTTTGTCCCTGAAGCCCAGGCCAGAGGGAGCCTTGGGTACCAGCTTTGAGTACACTATCCTGGATCCCAGCTCCCAGCTCTTGCGCCCAAGGGCACTGCCCCCTGAGCTGCCCCCCACCCCACCCCACATAAAGTACCTGTACCTCATGGTGTCTGACTCTGGCATCTCAACTGACTACAGCTCAGGGGGCTCCCAGGGAGCCCAGAGGGACTCATCAAATGGTTCCTTCTCAAACCCTTATGAGAACAGCCTCCTCCCAGCCCCTGAGCCTTCACCTCCCAGCTACGTGGCCTGCTCCTAGGACTCCAGCCCTCAGATGTATGGAGACCCGGCATGATCTCAAGTGCTAGTCCAGGCCTAAGACTTAG